>OY856413.1:729520055-729687555 GCA_963693085.1 Alisma plantago-aquatica | reverse complement strand
AAGGGTGAGGTTGAACCATGAGTCACAAATGGAGCAAGAGTTTGAAAAACCACTAGAGGGGGGGTGAATAGGGTTTTATAATAATTTTAAAATAATTCAACCAAAACAAACAACCTCAAGAATGCTGGAGAAGAAGACAAGGGTTTAGAGTGGTTCCACCCTTAGAAGAAACTAAGGGAGTCAGTCCACTACCTAATTGTTTCCAATTGGGATTTTGAAAGTATTTGAATTTTATTACCTTTGAGGATGTTAAACAAAGTTACAAATACCTTTCCCTTTAGACAGCCTTCACCCCGAAGTCATCTCACCAACCTTGAAGCAACCTTCACTTGAAGTAACTTCAAGCTCCCCCTTGAAGTAGCCTTCCTCCTTGAAGTAGCTTCTCGTTGAGACCTTCTAGAAGTAGTCCAAAGTCCTCCTTCTCCACCTGAGAAGAGTTCACCCTCTCCAATCTGCAACCTCCAACCTAGGAGTAGCAAGGAGAGCACAATGCAATAAGAAGGAATAAGAAAGGAAAAGGAAATTATAATTTACCATTTAAGCACAAGGCTTGAGTCCTATATCAAGTGTTTTGATCTCCTATCCAATGTGTATGAAGGTGAAAGTGCAGTGGGTAGGATATGCTAGCTTATAGGACATGAAATGACAATAATGGAGATGATTGGCGAATGTTGGAATTGCTTAATTGCTCACAAGTATGGATTCTCAATTGCAAGTATGCGTACTCAAGTGAGTTTAGGTGTCCTAAGGCATGTCCTATTTATAGGAATGGCCTATTAGTGCTTAGGGATGTTCTAGACACTTCCTAGGGGGTTCTTATTGCTTAACTAGCCATTAGGTATCCACTAATTGTGTTTGTAACAACTAGTTAATTAACTCTAAAAAGTGCAGACAGAACTCTTCTCGGTCGAAGACTTTGTCAATCGACTGTCTCTCGATCGAGGAATTTGTCGACCGAGGGTAAGTCTAGAGTAAGTGTATTGCAATGTTCAACTCAACTCCCAACTACTTTGTCTGCTAGGTCTAACATCTATAGAAACTATTAGAAGGGTAGACTTAGGAGACTCGGTCGAGAAAATGTTCGACCAAGTGTGTCTCAATCGAGAAATAATTTGACTGAGAATATCTCTCATTTGTTGGTTCTAGATGCATACCAGGTGTGTGTATGAGTGTGCAGTTGTGACACTATCATAGGGGATGACCTATATAAATATTTTGAGTGGCTAGGGAAGATCTAAATGCTTGATTTATTTGGTATCTAAGTACTTGTACATTATATACTTGTACAAGTTTTTACATTTGATTACAATCATGAAAGTAAAGCAATTTAAGCATATAGATCTTCCAAAGCTTTGTCATCCGCCTTGTTCCTAAAACACCCAAGTAGCACATTAGATCCACAAGAATGAAATGTTTGTCATTATCAAAATAAAGGGATTTAAATGATGTCCATTTAGCCAACAATCTCCCCCTTTTTGAAGATGACAAACATTTCTAAATATAAATCAATTAAGCTTGAAATATGTTGAGTTTCATACCTGGGGTTTACCTTGTGTGTTTATTCTCTTATTTATGGAATCTTTGCTTATTATTCCCAAAGAAGGTGTGGAACATAAAATCCAACTCCTTAGGGAATATAACAACATTTAATGTGAAGCCAAGAGAGTATGTATAAAACTCATTTATTGAGTATAAAGATTTATGTTATTTCTCCCCCTTTGTCATTTCAGAAAGATAACCATTAAAAATATGTGTTAAAACCCCCCCTTAATGGGTTCTCCCCTTTCAAAAAGATAACTATTAAAACATGATAAAAGATGTCCATTTACAGCCAAAATGTAAGGATCGGAGAAACCAACCGATTTTAGGAAGCACAAATGTCAAAGAAATCTTCTAAGGGAGTGATAAGTAATTTCTTCCTGATGTTGTTAAATTGATCTAATGGAAGTGATTTAGTGAAAATATCAGTCAATTGATTTTCCGTATCAACATGATGAAGGGATATAAATTTTTTAGAAATATGATCCCTTAGAAACATGATGACGGATTTCGATATGTTTAGCACGACTGTGCAGAATAGCATTATGTGCCAAGTTTATAGCACTTGTATTATCACAATAAATAGGCATAGATGAAAACATAAAACCATAATCATTTAAAACTTGTTGCATATAAAGCACTTGAGCACAACAAGACCCGACTACCATATATTCAACTTCAGTTGTAGAAAGGGCAACCTTGTTTTGTTTCTTGCTAAACCATGATACTAAGGCTCTTCCTAATAAGAAATAACTTCGCTTGTGCTCTTTTGATCAAGTCGACAACCAACATAATCAACATCGGTATAAGCTTTCAAATCCAAAGATTGTCCTTTAGGATACCATAAACCGTAGTTTGTAGTGCCAGTTAAATATCTTAGAATCCTTTTAACGACTTGAAAATGAGTTTGCATAGGTTTGGATTGAAATCTAGCACAAAGTCCAATGGAAAACATGATATCCGATCTAGAAGCGGTTAAGTAAAGCAAGCTACCAATCATGGCCCTATACAAGGAGTCATCAACGGGTTCCCCATTTTCATCCTTATCAATTTTAGTAGAAGTGGCAATTGGTGTGGTAGCATGTTTGCAATGTTCCATTCCAAAACATTTTAAAAGTTCATTTGTATACTTTTCTTGGCTTATAAAAATCCCAGCGGGAATTTGCTTTATTTGAAAACCAAGAAAGAAAGTTAATTCTCCCATGAGACTCATTTCAAATTCCTTTTGCATAATATCAATAAATTGTTTACATAAAGATTCATTTGATGCACCAAAGATAATATCATCAACATAAATTTGAACAACTAGAAAGTTGGATTCATATGATTTAAAAAATAAAGTAGAATCTAAATTCCCAATTGAAAAATCATTATCAAAAAGATAATTTTTGAGCCTTTCATACCAATTTCTAGGTGCTTGTTTTAACCCATAAAGTGCTTTCTTGAGTTTGTATACATGATCATATTTTCCAGGAATCTCAAAACTAGGTGGTTGAGCAACATATACTTCTTCTTGTATTATTCCATTTAAGAATGCACTTTTTACATCCATTTGCAATAGTTTGATGTTTTTGTGGGCAGCTATGGCTAGTAACATTCTAATTTCTTCAAGTCTTTCCACATGTGCATAAGTTTCATCGAAGTCTATTCCTTCTTATTGATTATACCCTTGTGCTACCAACCTAGCTTTATTTCTTACTACTTCCCTGGCTTCATCTAATTTATTACGAAAAACCCATTTAGTTCCTATGATGGTTTTGTATTGAGGCTTAGGAACTAAGTCCCATACATCATGTTTAGTAAATTGGTTTAATTCTTTTTGCATAGACATTATCCAATAATCATCTTTTAGAGCTTCACTTACTTTCTTGGGTTCAATTATAGATACAAATCCCATATTTGCAACATCTCTAAAAGATGAACGAGTTTTTACTTTATCATTAAGATTTCCAATGATTAGTTCTTGAGGATGATCCTTAATGAGTCTAGGAACGGGTTGTTGTGTCTCAATTTGTTGATCATTTTCAGCATTTTGATCATCTTTAGTTGATATGGTTAGATCTTCAATTTGATGAGTAATATCAACTACGTCATTATTTTCAGCACTTTGTTTTAGTTCTTCATGAAAAGTAATGTGAATGGATTCTTCAACTTTTCTAGAGATGGTGTTGTAAGCTCTAAATGTTTTGCTAGAAGTTGAATATCCCAAGAAGAAGGATTTTTGTGATTTAGAGTCAAACTTGTCTCTATCATCTTTTGTGTTCAAGATATAGCAAGTAGAACCAAAATTATGAAAATAATCAACCTGTAGTTTCTTCTTATAAATGAGTTCATATGGTGTTTTCTTTAAGTAAGAGTGTACGATTACTCTATTTAACACATAACACACTGTGTTCAAGTCTTTAGCCCAAAAAGTATTAGGTGTATTATGTTCAAGAATCATAGTTCTAGCCATTTCTGGTAAGGATCTATTCTTTCTTTCAACTATGCCATTTTGTTGTGGAGTGTGTGGAGCTGAAAAATTTTGAGTGTATCCTTGAGATGTGCAAAATTCTTCAAATATGTGATTCTCAAATTCTCCACCATGATCACTTCTAATTGTGCATATTTTATTTTGCAATTGATTTTCAATCTTTGAGAAAAATTGAATAAATACTTGAATGGTATCATCTTTATTTGCAAGAAAATGAACCCATGTATATCTACTGTAGTCATCAAAAATAACAAAGCAATATCTTTTTCCACCAATAGATTGTGTCATCATAGGTCTAAACAAGTTCATATGGATAAGTTCTAGTGATCCACTAGTGCTAAGTATGTTTTTGGGTTTAAAAGAAGTTTTAGTTTGTTTACCCAAAGTACATTGTTCACATTTTTCAGATTGATCAAAAGATAGCTTAGGCAAACCACGAACAATATCATATTTAACTAACTTTTTAATAACATGTGAACTAGCATGACCTAATTTGTTATGCCATATTTGTAGAGAATTATCTTTTGCAAGTAAGTATTTTCCAACTACAGATTGCATAGAGTTAGATCTAAGAATATATAGATTTCCAACTCTTTTTCCTTCTTCAAGGTTTGTATCAATATTACCTATTCCAACAATTGTACCTTTACCATTGTCTCCAAAAGTGACTATTCTGCTTTTCTTTTCTTCAAAAGTTGAAAAAGCATCCTTCTTTCTGGTCAAGTGTTTGGAACATCCACTATTAACCACCCAATCCTGCATCAAAATATAGGTTTTGGTACCCATGTGATGGTCCATTAAGGTTAGGCACATTTATTAACAAGCTGAACACGATTAAATAAATTGAGTTGAACAGAACTTCATTCGGTCGACAAATACTTCGACTGAATGTGTATCGGTCAAAGATTTTATCGACCGATAATGTTGCTATTTTACAGGTTGAATCAGTAAATTCCCTGGTCGACAATTTTCTCGGCCGAAGTTATCTCGATCGAACATTGCTCGACTGGGATTGTTACTATTTTTGTAGAAGATTTTGGATTTGATATAGGTGTTTCCTCAGTCTAATACTTTCTCGACTGAAGTTGTCTCGGTCAAACAATTTGTTGACCGAGGATGTTACTATTTTGTTTTCAGCAATCTGTATGCCAGTTTTATGTAATAAGGTAAAACACTAGTCTATTTAGTTGAGATGATACATTAAGATGTTCAAAAGAAGTGTTAAGTCAAATCTCAACTTGATCATATTCAAATTTTATAAGTTTGGGGTTTTGGAACCCAAACTGATTCCACATCCTTAGTCTTGTATGGGCATGAAAAAGAATAATGTCCAAGACACAAGCAATAGTGACAGCAAATAGAATCAATCTCATTTATCATTCTAAGAGTTGAGTTGTTCTTGGGAACATACATGATCTTGGCCTTGGTGCTTGTGTTCTTCTAGGTTTAGGTTGATAGGATTTTTCTTTTGAAACATATCCTAAACCTCTCCTTCCATTATAACCAGAAGAATTCTTTAAGATTTTGTCAAGAACATCATTACTTCTCAAACTACTAATTTCTTTTTATAACTTAGCAATCTCATCCATTTTCTTTTTGACGTCTAATTTTGCTTGATCTAGATCAGATGACAAAGTATCTCTTTCTTTAACAATAGCATCATAATCTAGATGAGTGCATAGGATAGGTTGAGTTTGAAAATCATTTAGCTTTGCAAACAGTCCAACCTTTTCTTGAAAGTAGAGTTTCAAGATTATAGTTGGTTTTAAGAGAAAGCAACTTTATTTGCACTCATTTAAAGATGATTTCAAAGTAGAGTTTTCAGAAATAATACTATCTTTTTCAAATCCAAGATCATTTAATTTAGCATACAAATCCTCATTAGTCTTAGAAAATTTCTTTAGTTTCTTTTTGCAATCAACATATTTGTCATGTGTATCTTGTAGGCTAGCAATTAGATCTTCTTTTGACAAATAAAAAAGGCTTACCTCTTGTGAATCATCATCATCTTCTTTGTCCATGAGGCACTCCACATTCTCTTCTCCACTTTCACTATCACTTGACTCATCCCATGCAGCTTTGTATGCTTTTTCTCCCTTCTTCTTGGATGAGATTTTCTTACCCTTCTTTAATTTAGGACATTCATTCTTAAGATGTCCTTTCTTTCCACATTCAAAACACCTAGGAGGGGAAGAAGAAGAAGAGACAATAACTTTGTTAGATTTAAATCTTCTATATTTATTACCATTTACAATTAGGGCTTCTTCTCCTTCATCTCCATCACTTGTCTCATCACTTTCTTGAGTGATGACCTTTGTAGCCTTGAAATCCAGTTCCTTCTTTCTTCCTTGTTGAAGTTCATGCTCTCGTCTTTCTTCCTCTTCCAAGGTTGCCTCATGTGCTTCTAAGTTGCCAATGAGTTGCTCCATACTTAATCAGGTGAGGTCATTGGCTTCTTCAATTGCAGTTACATTGGGCTTGTACTTAGGAGGAAGAGGCCTAAGAATTTTTTTACACTTGGTCCTCTTCACTAATGGATTTACCTAATGCATTCAAACCATTAACAATAGAAGAAAACTTTGCATTCATTTCACTAATAGACTCATTTGGTTTCATACAGAATTGTTCAAACTTCTGTTTAAGCATACCAATTTTGGAATTCTTTACTTATATAGTTCCTTCATAAATAATTGAGAGTCTATGCCATATTTCATATGCAGTTTCACAATTTGATATTCTATTGAACTCACCTACTAAAATTGAACAATAAAGAATACTTACAGCTTTTGCATTCATTTGGGCTAATCTCACTGTGTTTGCATCCTGTGTATCATATTCAGTTTGAGGAAGCTCATAGGCATTTGAAACCATTCTCCAAATATCCCAGCTGATTTCTTGGAAATAGAATTGCACCCGCCTCTTACAACAGGTGTAGTTGGTGCCATCAAAAGGTGGAGGCCGAGCTACATGTGTTCCTTCCAAGTTGAGGTTGTTTAGTACCCCATCACCCATTTTCTTCAAGACTTTGTTAAAGTTCCTTGAATCCTGCTCTGATACCAAATGAAAAACCACTAGAGGGGGGAGTGAATAGGGTTTTATAATAATTTTAAAATAATTCAACCAAAACAAACAACCTCAAGAATGTTGGATAAGAAGATAAGGGTTTAGAGTGGTTCCACCCTTAGCAAAAACTAAGGGAGTCAGTCCACTACCCAATTGTTTCCAATTGGGATTTTGAAAGTATTTGAATTTTATTACCTTTGAGGATGTTACACAAAATTACAAATACCTTCCCAAACCCTTTGGATAGCCTTCACCCCGAATTCGTCTCACCAACCTTGAAGCAGCCTTCACTTGAAGTAACTTCAAGCTCCCCCTTGAAGTAGCCTTCCTCCTTGAAGTAGCTTCCGGTTGAGACCTTATAGAAGTAGTCCAAAGTCCTCCTTCTCCGCCTGAGAAGAGTTCACCCTCTCCAATCCATAGTCTCCAACCTAGGATTAGCAAGGAGAGTACAATGCAATAAGAAGGAACAAGAAAGGAAAAGGAAATTACAATTTACCACTTAAGCACAAGGCTTGAATCCTATATCAAGCATTTTGATCTCCTATCCAATGTGTATGAAGGTGAAAGTGCAGTGGGTAGGAGATGCTAGCCTATAGAACATGAAATGGCAGCAATGGAGATGATTGGCAAATGTTGGAATTGCTTAATTGCTCACAAGTATGGATTCTCAATTGCAAGTATGTGTACTCAAGTGAGTTTAGGTGTCCTAAGGCATGTCCTATTTATAGGAATGGCCTATTAGTGCTTAGGGACATTATAGAAACTTTCTAGGGGGTTCTTAGTGCTTAACTAGTCGTTAGGTATCCACTAATTGTGTTTGCAATGGCTAGTTAATTAACTCTGAAAAGTGCAGACAGAACTCTTCTCGGTCGAAGACTTTGTCAACCGAATGTCTCTCAGTCGAGGAATTTGTCGAACGAGGGTAAGTATGAAGTAAGTGTATTGCAACGTTCGACTCAACTCCCAACTACTTTGTCTACTAGGTCTAACGACTATAGAACCTATTAGAAGGGTGGACTTAGGAAACTCTCGGTCGAGAAAATGTTTGACTGAGTGTGTCTCGGTTGAGAAATAATTTGACCAAGAATATCTCTGATTTGTTGGTTCTAGATGCAATCCAAGTGTGTGTATGAGTGTGCAGTTGTGATACTATCATAGGGGATGACCTATCTAAGTATTGTGAGTGGCTAGGGAAGATCTAAACACTTGATTTATGTGCTATCTAAGTACTTGTACATTATATACTTGTACAAGTTTTTACATTTGATTACAGTCATGAAAGTAAAGCAATTTAAGCATATAGATCTTCCAAAGATTTGTCATCCGCCTTGTTCCTGAAGCACTCAAGTAGCACGTTAGATCCACAAGAATGAAATGTTTGTCATTATCAAAACAAAGGGATTTAAATGATGTCCATTTCACCAACAGAGTTGCTTCCACTATAGTTGGAATCTATAGTTTATCTCTACCCACATGCTTATAATAGAGTTAGTGCACTACTATTATGTACCTGCCATAAATAGAAACATCATTTATGTATCTTGTATGGACAAGGATGCATATGAATTTCATATTAAAAATGGTCTGTGTTCTATTTCTAAAGATGGGATCTTTTATGGTAGTGCCCCAATGTCTTATGGTATTTATTTGCTAGATCCAAACATAGATGTTTATAATGTAAATACCAAAAGACTAAAACTCAACAACTAAAACAAAACATACCTTTGGCATTGTCATCTAGGCACATAAATGAGAATTGCATATCTAGACTCCCTAAAGATAGTTATCTGGACTCTTTTGATTTCAAATCAATAGAGACTTGTGAATCTTATTTATTGGGCAAGATGGTTAAGACCCTTTTCCTTGGTAACAATGAGAGGTCTAGAGATCTATTAGGAGTCATACATATTGATGTATGTGGGCCTTTTAGAACAACTCCTAGTGGTGGGTATCATTACTTTGTTACCTTCACTGATGATTTCAATAGGTACAGTTACATTTACTTGATGAAACATAAGTCAGAAACTCTTGATAGGATCAAAGAGTTTAGGAATGAAGTACAAAACCAACTTGGCAAAAGTATTAAGGAACTTCATTCTGATCAAGGTGGAGAATACTTAATCCAAGAGTTTGAGGACATTCTGCGAGCCCATGGGATCATACCCTAATTGACTCCACCTGGAACACCTCAACATAATGGTGTATTAGAAATAAGGAATCACAAATTTCTAGAAAGAAGGAAACCACCACGTTTACACTAAACTGAGTGCCATCTAAATCTGTTCAAAAGACACCATATGAGCTATTGTATGGGAAGCGTCCCAATATGTCTTTTATGAAGATTTGGGGATGTGAAGCTTGTGTAAGGAAAATGTTTCCTAAAAAACTTGGCCCTAAATCTAATAAATGTTATTTTGTTGGATATCCTAAGGAGACTAAATAATATTACTTTTATTCCCTATCTGAAAGCAAAGTGTTTGTTTCTAGAGATGTTGTATTCCTAGAAAAGGAATTTATTTTCAAAGGAATCAGTGGGAGGAAAGTGGAACATAAAGAGGTTTGAGACCAACAAGAAAGCATTAGACCAATAGATGTACAATGGAACAAAGAGAATCATAAAGTGTTGTAGAATCTCAAATTCCTCAAGAACATAAGAACCTCATAGATCTAGTAGGACACACCTTGAACCCGAGAGATTTGGATATCTTTTGACTCAGGAAGGAGGTGAGTTGGTCATAGATGATGAGACAACAACCTATCTAGAAGTACCGAGGAACAAAATTTTGAGAAGTGGCTTAAGTTAATGAGATCTGAGATGGAATTCATGTATACCAACAAGGTATGGACATTGGTGGATCCACCTGAAGGGGTAAAACTCATAGGGTGCAAGTGGATTTTCAAGAGAAGACCAACATGGATGGAAAAGTAAAAAATATATAAGGACAAATTGGTTGCAATGGGTTTCAAACAAGTTCAATGTGTTAACTATGATGAAACCTTTTCTCTAATGGCCATGGTTAAGTCCATCAGGATCATGCTTGAAATTGATTTTATCATGACTATGAGATTTGGTAGATGGATGTTAAAACCACATTCCTTAATGGGAATCTTTTTGAGGATGTGTATATGAAACAACCTAAGGGTTTTATAAATCTAAAGGATGCAAATAAAGTCTATAAGCTACAAAGGTCAATATGTGGATTGAAGTAAGAATATCGTAGCTAGAATCTTCATTCTAATGAGTTAGTCAAAGAATTTCTCTTTAGTCAAAATGAAGATCAACCTTGTGTGTACAAGAAGTTTAGTGGGAGCATAGTAACATTCCTCATATTGTATGTAGATGACATACTGTTGATGGGAAATGACATCCCTACTTTAAAAAAGGTAAATATTTTGTTGGGAAATACATTTTCTATGAAAGATTTGGGAGAAGCATTTTATATCTTGGGGATTAAGGTCTATATAGATAAATCTAGAAGGCTTCTCGGACAAAGTTAGAGCACATACATTGACAAAGTGTTGAAGCAGTTCAACATGGAGAACTCAAAGAGAGGAAACATGCCCATGTGTCATGGAGTTACCATTTCTAAAGCTCAATGTCCCAGTTCTTGTAAAGAAAGGGAACACAAGATTTTGATTCCAAATGCATTGAAAATTGAATCAATCATGTTTGTAATGTTGTGTACTCGTCCTGATATCTCATATGCCTTGAGCATGATGAGTAGATATGAGTCAAATCTGGGTGATACTCACTGGACAACCGTAAAGAACATCCTTAAGTACTTGAGAAGAACTAAGGATCAGTTCCTCATCTATGATAGAGAGGAAGAGTTGGTGGTAAAGAGTTACACTGATTCAAGCTTTCAAACTGACAAAGATGATTACAAATCACAGTTAGGATTCATGTTTTGCCTGAACAAGGGAGTCATAAGCTGGAAGAGTTCCAAGAAAGGGACTATTGGTAATTCTACAATAGCAATTGAGTATATTTCTACATAAAATGTAGCAAAGGAGGCTGTATGGATCAAGAAGTTCATCTGTGAACTTGGGTTTGTTCCAAGAACCGGCGACACAATTGAGCTATATTGTGACAATAATGGAGCTATTGCACAGGCTAAGGAACCCAGATCGCATTAGTGTTCCAAGCACATACAAAGGCATTTTCATCTCATACGAGAGATTGTAAAGTGAGGAGATGTGAAGATTTGTAGAGTACCAACTGAGAACAATGTTATCAATCCCTTGACTAAAGAACTTTCACAGTAGAAGCATGATGAACATGTTATATCACTTGGCATATGATTTGTGGGTGATTGTCTTTAAGTGCAAGTGGGAGTCTGTTGGTTTGTATGCCCAAAGAGACAATCATATGATGATTGTAATGACATAACTTGTAAATGATTTGATTATTAATAAAGGCATGCTTCCAATTTATTCTGTTATATTCAATTATGAGACAATGAAGTAACATAATAAATGTCTAGAGAATGATATTGCTCAATGACATATGTCTTTAAGTACGTGACTTCAACAATCACATCATACATATTTTAAGAGTATATACATTCTCATTATGTTCCTGGTCAAATGTTATTGTGGAAGGTAGATAGACAACAATAACACATAAGAATAGAGTGTGTGTTTGTTGATGATAGAATCTCATTATTCATGATATGGTATATGAAACCAAGAACACATATACATGTTAGAGAATAGTGTATCTATTGTGAGAGCAATACATGGAAACCATGATAATGGTAGTTATAGTTATCTCTCATAGTGTTGGTGGTGATTGTGGTTCTTAGATCTAAATTCACTACACTCATCACATGTTATTTCGTATGCTTTGACATCATCCAATGTAATCCTCAATAAGGGTTGCCATAACAGTGACGATTGGGTGACTATGACACATGGGGACTGACTGTGAGTGATGTATATGTGATTTGTCCCTCATATAGGAGTATTATATCCTAGGCCTATTGATTTGCGAGACTGAGAAATGCATGGCCATGCATAAGTGAGTCAATATGTGATATTGAGCTTACATATATCTCAGACAATCTACTCTGGTTCAATAAATAAGATTGTATGTTGAAGAGGATGAGTACTCCATGCATCGAGTTCAATCTAGATATCAGTGATAAAGGAACTATATAAACACTACAACACTAACCACAAATTGTAGGTTGAAGTTGTTCTCGAACTTTCCATTTACTTGGATAGAAATGATGTGTGACTAGACACCATTCTTTGCTTGTGACGCCATAAGAAGTTATGGACATTCACTGCCAACGTAATATGAGACCTATAGGGTCACCCATAAAGGAACTGACCTAGAGGGGGATTTTGTATCATGAATAATAATTTAATTAAGTGCAAAAGTGTTTAGGCATCAAGTTCAAGCAACAAATCAACTGAATGGACTCCCAACCAATTGGCCCATGTGTTGGAATAGTTGCTTGGAGTGTCAGGTTGATTGAGTAGTGAATTGACTAAGTTTTGGATGAGTCGAGTAGTGAGCCGACCGGTTTGAGATCATGAGACTTCCAGTTCGTGGTGCCATTGATTGCATTAAGGATTAGTACTAATGACACATCATGCATTAATTAGATTAGAATTGTCAATTCATATGCAATTGGGAAACATGATGAAACAACTGGTTCACTAGTGAACCTTCAGCTCGCATGCCAACCGATCGGTTCAATGACTGAAATTGAACATTTTACCATTCTTAGGTAGCAAAAATTCAAGATTATGGTCCCTTCCACTCCCACACAGACTGGGAACCCTGTACCTAACCCCTCCTATAAGTAAAGGGGTACTGGGGGGTTCTCAGACACATGAATTGACTCTGACAATTGTTTCTCTTCTTTGGTTGTAGTAACCTAGAGAACACGGGAAAGTCCTACGTGATAAAGGGAGGATTTCAAGGGAGAACAATTATGGGAGAGAGAGTTGGTGACTAATACACCAACGGGAGGATAACGCCTTCCTCTCCATTATAGTAGGATGACAATAGTTCTAGGCAGTCTGTGTGGACTTACATTGTAATGACCCTGACCTGGGTTATGTGGTAACCCTATTTTTTGGCTAACTAAGTTGCTTAAAACTTTAATATAATCCTCTAAGGTGTTTTGTTATCATGTGACACACTTATGTTCCAAGTTTGGTCCTGATTGAATGCTATTTGAGCAATGTGCCTTTGTTTTGGACCAAAGTGCAATTTACCCAAGTTGAGGGGTTATATTGCAATATGTCACATGTTAACGTGCCTTATATGTTTTAGCATCAGAAGAGAGAGAATGATGCAAGGTTGTGGCTTTTGGAAAGCCTAAATTCCAAGTTTGAACTTGTTTGAACAATGCTGGTACCTGGTGCACCAATTTTGGTACAAATTGTAATTTACCCAAAATG
This sequence comes from Alisma plantago-aquatica, assembly GCA_963693085.1. Classification (NCBI taxonomy): domain Eukaryota; kingdom Viridiplantae; phylum Streptophyta; class Magnoliopsida; order Alismatales; family Alismataceae; genus Alisma; species Alisma plantago-aquatica. The sequence goes on along the minus strand of OY856413.1, from coordinate 729,674,063 downwards.
TAGGGTTGATATGCAAATTACCACCTATAGGGTGTCCCTACTCCCTCTTAGAATCATGTAGAGGATAGATAAAGAAGGAGACACCATCTTTGAATCAATTATGAGGGATGGTAATCTTGGTGATGAAATGACCAAGAAAAGGGTTGAATATGAAAACCTAACTTGAGTTTTATCAAGTTGAAAAGCTTATATATGAGTGCCTATCTGTCAAGGATCCATAGGACAAGCCTCATATCGTTTTTTGGACTCTTGGAAAAGTCCATGTCTTGCAAAGCACATCAAGGAGGTGAGTTGTGTCGGGTTACAACTTCCTTAGTAAAGTTGTGACGGGTTGTGAATAAAGTGGTGATTTTGTTGATATATCTTATTCAAAGAGATAAGTAATGGATGAGTCCTTATCCCTAGATCACCCTCAACTATTTTGCATTTCAAGATAAATGTTGATGAATGCATGTACACGTGTCACCCATGCATGGAGACGTGGCACCTACTAGCTCAAATTGATGACACCTCATTTTCACCTTTCTTCATGAGCAACAAGTATATATACCCCTAGTTTCACCCCTTAGTGAAACTTTTCAACCCTTACCACCCTCCTTCCTTAGGGTATCATGCATAGGGTCCTTGTATCATGAAGTTTTGATTTGGTATATGATGAATGCATATTCATCATGAAATTCAATCACCATCTTGGGCTTAATTCGATTCAATACACCCAATTTCATTTACTAAACATCAAAATGTGCAAAATTGCTTAATTGGTTCAAATATCAAAGTTTTAACTAAGTTTATGATGATTTTATGCAGGTCTTTATGAGGTTTAACCACCAGACGTCACCCACCTCTACTCAACCCTTATCCACAATAATCACCTCCATTCGATCAAACCCTCATCCATATCTAACCCAAATGAGTGGGACCCACTTTTCTTAGCCCTAGATCCACCCTCACTCGAAATCCTCTCATCATTGGCCTTGACCAAATGGTCTGACCAATCGGTCTTGACCAAACGGTCTGACCAATCAGCCTTGACCAAATGGTCTTGACCTAATGACTTCATCCATTCAGTTTCGACCATTCGGTCTTAACCATCCATCCATACGGTCTCAGACCACGAGCATATCCACACCATCTAATCTTGGATCTAGGACCCCCATTCGTTTGAGCTAACGGTTTGGGTCTCAACCTGCCCTATCAGTCTCCTTCTAATGGTCCCTCAAGACCATGTGAGCAACACCTACTCGAGACTGTTTGGCGGCAATCTGACTCTCAAGACCGTTCAGACCTCCACAGAGTATGCTTGACGCACCTCCTCTGATCTCATCTGTGCCTCTGATCGTTCTTTTTACACCTTCATCTCAGCCTACAACAAGTCGAGAGAACCTAACCTTCTTCCAACACCTTCTTCTTCCACCATCCTCGTTGCCTGTGCTGTAACCCTAGACAACACCATGATCACCTTCTCCATCACCCACTGCTTTCCTTCTTCCTCTTCCTTCCCTTACCCTCCACAACCCTAGATCCACCTGTCGGGGGCATTGCACCTCCATGCACCTGCATCCCCCGCTGCCCAACAACCTTCTCTCCATCACGCCTGCTGTATAAGACCGGTTGGCCATTGCATGATCTCAAGACCATTCGGCCAACCGAGATCGATAGCGCGGTCCGTTTGGAGGCTGTCGATCCTCAAGATCGATCAGCAACACATCACCCAGATCGCGAGACCAATGGGAGAAAATTGGTTGACGACGCATCCAGACCTACAACGTTCTCCGAGACCGGTGGAGGAGGATCGTGTGAAGCCGCGATCAAGACCGTTTGGATGGGATCGTGAATTCAAAACCCTTTGGCCGACAATGCACCCCAAAACATTTGGGCAAAGACCGCATGACAACGTCAGGAGGAGGGCATAAGCGAGACCGTTTGGGCGCGTGAATGATGATAGTATGGGCAGGAGCGATGACTATTTGGATGTCTACATAATACAAGACCGTTTGCAGAATGATACCAGGACCGATCGGAGCTTGGGTCCTAAAAACGTACAGACTTCCAAGGTAGCAAGAGCTTACCAAACTGGTTGGAGGGAATTGCGAGATCGTTTGGATGACAGGGGGCCCGAGACTATTTGCAGCCAACAAACTACAAACTGATAGCAAGATCATGATCCCCCAAGACCGTGTGGTCTCATCTATGAAATCATTAGGGTTACGAGACCGTTTAGACAGACATGTTGAAGACCGTTTGAGCCTAAGAATCCAGGACCGTTTGGAGCCTGTGATGGAAAACCATTTGGACGTAAAAATGCACTAAATCATTTGTAAAAGGTCTTGCAAGACCATTTTATAAAGGCATGTATACCAAGACCGTATGTATACTTAAAGCAACCAAACCGTATGGTCATTTAACTCAAAACCATTTAAGCAAGTTCTAAAAATTGCAACTGGGCCCAAATCATGAGACCAAACTTGAGCCTATAAATAGGAACATTAGGGTCCTCATTTGGGCATCGATCCCAGGATGCCGACAGGCTTCCTGAGCCAAGGATCGGTCTCCCTTCCACACTGCCACCACTCCACCATCTTCACACCATTATCAACCCATCCACATCTCCTCTTGCTGCAAGCAAGGAGGTCGAGAAGAGAAAGAAGGTGGAGAAGAAGGTCTGCCCAGCCTGCCTTGGTGGTTCTTCCTCCTCATCCAGATCTGCCCTGACGTGACATAGAAGACTGCATCATCTTCACCGAGCTGCGACTACCTTCTGCATCATGCTCATGGAAGATTCCTCTCTCTTTCTTATTCTTTTTGTTTCTCGCATCATGAGCGAGTAGTTCCTTTTTGCTGGGGTGTGGGGACTAGCCTCGCTGCCCATGCAAGCATGTTCCTTTGTTAAGAATTCCATGGCTGTGTGTATAACTTTTCATTTCATTGTTAATCGATAATGTTTGTAGTTGGTTACCTGCAAGCTTTCATCTTGTTTTTCCCTATGTTGTGAGAACTTCTATATGTAGGGTAGAATGTTGATTAAAGAGGTTGAATCCTTGACGAGAACTTCTGATGGGATTCCTTGAGGTCGTAAGTGTATGCTCCGTGAGGGGACGAGCCATCAAACCTACGGTGATGCTTCTGTGTGCCCAACTCCTATGTAGGGGGGACCCACAACCTTAGTTGGATTTTGTATCGTCCCGGTTAATCATCGATGTTCGCCTATAGATTAATCACCTGCTTTCTTATCGATTAGCGTGGTTGACTCCTTGAGGAGAACTTCTGATAGGATTCCTTGAGATCATAAGTGTATGATGTGTGAGGGGACGAGCCATCTAACCTACGGTGACACTTCTGTGGTCAAAACATCCCTTAGGGAGGACCACAACCTTAGTTGGATTTTGTACCTTCGGAGTCATAAGTATATGATCCGGATGGCGACAAGACATATGATCCCTAAGGTGATGCCTATGTAAACCTAATGCCCGTATGGGGGGTTTTGTAGCATCTCCATTTGGTTAGTTATGTCTTGCCTGGATGTTTGATGTTTGGATGTGTTTGCACGTGTAGTGGTGGCAAAACCCGGTACCATCCCAGTGACTCCATATTATTAAATCTAGAACAAAATTTATTACTACTGTTTTACTTTCTTGCATTTAGTTTAATTAACCACAAACCAATAAATTGTTCTAAATATTAGTCTTACTTGAGCTAGATTCGAATGACAAAGATTTTTAAAAATGTTGTCCTTTGGGATTCGATCCTTAACTATACAATAAGACCCGTTCGCTTGCAGGTGGTATTATTGTACGTTGTTTTGGTGAAAGCTCGGGGGATTTCAACCCCGAGTGAGTTTGTTAGTGCGATAATATTCCACGTTAGTATCGTGCATGGGCCTTGGGTACCGACCATAGCAAGTGGTATCGACCAGAGCATGTTGAAATTGGCCATGGCATGTTGATATCGGCCAAGTGAAGTGTTTTTGGCCACAAGAGAGGGGGATACCGACCACAAGTGGTGGCATATCATGCAAAGGTTGTGAGGTATCATGCAAAGGTGCTAGATCAAGAAGGAGCTCAAGTATTAACCCTAAGATGATGCCATGATCATATTCAACCTTGAGTTGAAGCATGATTTTAGGGTTTTTATCTTCCTTTCTTTTCTTCTTCAACAATTGCTTATATGTGGTGATTCCTTGTATATGAAGGAGTTGTGAACGAGCCTTGGACTTTTGATAAAGTCATATTCAACCTTAGGAATGTGGAGCTTTGGATCTTGGAGCTTTGAAGTTGTTCTTAAGGCAGGTTATATAACTTGAACTCAACCATGTTATTATTCATCACCTAAATTTCTCTACTTAATGAATTACTTTTAATTCCAAAATTTCCTAAAATAGTTGATGAAATTATGAGTTCTAGTAGTTTCTTAGACTTGTTTCCATTAAATATAACTATTAGAATGGAGGTCTATAACTTGAAGAATATGATGTCACTTTGTAAAAGTGATATCGGGTTCAAGTAGATACACAAGTAGCTCTAACCCGATATGGGTATGGCTTGCACAATATGGTATGCACAATATGCTTGCATGAGATGCTTGCACGATATGCTTGCACGATATGCTTGCATGATATCCTTGCACGATATGCTTGCACGATAGGAAGTCAAGTATAGAATCCATACACGATACAAGGTTAAATGTATACTTGTAAGTTGATATGAAACCCTAATTTGGATAACCGATATGAGTGAAGAGTAGTAACTGTTATTGCACGATATGGTAGCCCGATACACAACCCTAGTTGATGTCTAACCCAAAATGGTAATGAGTTGATACCTATTAAACACCATGGGCGACACATACATGTACAATGTGCCCGTCATAACCAATCCTAACCTGACATGGGTGTTGCAACTCAACATTGGATAGTGTAGCACGACATGGCTTGGTGCCCTTCACTCCTATCGACTTGTATATTGGGTTGAGCCTGATATGGCAAACCCTAACCCGTCACGGACAACCCTAGATGGTGAGCCACCTGATATGGATGGTGTTCATATACATCTAGCCTGATATGGTGATGTCTATACACTTACAACCTTATATGATGAACATATGCACACCTCCAACCTGAGACACCTTATAAAGGTGAGGTCAAGACACTCTTAGGTGTGATGAGTGTAACACAAGTAATGGTGTGGGTAATACCTTGATAGGTGAAACACCTAGAGTGGTTGATAATGGACAACCTTATATCAACAATGCCTTAATCTGAGATGAGTCCATATCAATTGATGATGATTGGACAATTCAAATATATGACCTATGGCCAACACATTACAGGATAAATGTGATGAGTTAGTGCATAAAGTATTAGGATGGGAAATACCCTAATAAAAAATAAGTTGATGAACTTAAGTTAAAAGTGATGAGGGAAGTAATACACTAATGCATGATAAATTTCACATCCAACACTTCAAGGTTGATACACCTTGATGCACCTTAAATCCAATATACATGGATGAGTAACACATGAAGTGTGTCATGTCAATTGTTACATTGAGATGTAATGAGATTAATGCACTTTGATAAGTGTAGGCTTATATGCCTTGAGAAAGGGTTAAGCCAAGTTAACAGAGTATGATGTAATCAATATCCTATTGAGGATGAAAGAGAAATTAATACTTTGTGTTGATAACCATTTAATGATAAATGATGAGAATTCATAAGTATGATTGAATACTTATGATAAAAATGTATGCTCCTAGATGTGTGGAGCAATGAATTAGGGTTTGGATTAATAATATGAACATAAAACCCCATTTGGCTATAAAGGGAAACCCTAACCCTAATGATGGGAAGATGGCATTTCTCTTATTGTATAAGCCTTGTAAGGCATGTTAAATACTTGTATAACAAGTATAATGATTAATGGCCTTGTGATCCATATGAATAAGTTGTTGCCTAGTAAGAGGTGACAAGATGTGTAATGGGCCTTGTGAGCCATGTGAGAAGCTTGTATAACAAGTATCATGTATACCTTGGTCTAAGGACCCATAGGTATTAGTTACCTAATAAGTTGTAATAGTGTTCAGTGATGAACTAAGTGTTTGAATAACCAGATCCAGTAATCTTGATAATGATGATGTGAAGAGATGATAATTCCCAGTAATGTGATAAGAGACTGAGATCCTAAGTATCATGTGTTTTAAAGATTTGGAAAAGCACTTGATAGATGTATTACACATTTCTTTGTAGCATTTGTTGTGATTAATAATGATAACTTGTCTGATGCTAAAAGAATAATGTAATGCACGTAATATATCACTAGAAACCATAAAATGTTGCCCTGACCATAGATCCATCAACGTCAAGATTTGCTGAATGCTGAAATGGGTTGCTCTACGACATAACCCGAAATGCATACTTTTGAGTATGCGGGGGTGTAAGTACGGACGACCATGTGTGAGCTGATCCCCTTACGAGATCGAAATGAATGGGGATTTGGCTATATGCCATATCTTGGCTTGAGTGCGACTTTGGTCGTAGACTCATTGTTGAGCACGGTAAACTGGCCCGTGGCTCAGAGTATGGTGCTTGTGTCGCCATGAGTCAGTGATTTCATAACTGGGGATGGTTGTTAGTAGATGTTTCCCCTAAGAGAGTGCAGTTGATGCTGTAGCTTTAAAAGTAAGGATGCCTACGTACCATGGCACAACTATTTTACAGCTGATACTAGATGTCCTTCCAACAGATGATACGAGATGTCCTACTGAATTATGTGTGGTCTCGTATTGACCGAGACAAGTGAGGTAATGGCAACCAGATCTTCCATTGACCTTGTATGGTACTGAATTGTGAGAAGTTTTTGGTCAGTTGGAGATGACCGGGGTACACTTCATATCCTCAGGGCATAAGTGTGATTGTAAAATATGTTCAGCCATGTATCATATCTGCTTAAAGATCAAATACAGAAAACATTTAGTGATGTGGAATACAATTATACATCTTAGTTGACAGATGTTGTTTATGTTCTTTACATTCCCTATAAAGCAGATAGACAATTTATAACTCTACCAAGGGTAGATGCAATGTTCTCCTTGAGAAAGGAGATTATCTGATTCTATTCATACGATGATTAATTCTGCCTATTAATATAAAAGAACCCCTAGTCAGTTTTATAATGTTTATCTGCAATAATAATATGGTCGACGGAGAGTTATATCTCTTGCTGGGACAATTGTCTCATCCTGTGGTATCCACATTTTTTTAGGTGGACGCGCACGAGGCAATGGAGACCTTTCTACAGAGGTACATCAACAGTAGTAGGGACAACAATAATAACTCAGGTTGAGTGTACTGTCTGTCGTGTATTGTAAATAGAAGTCCTATGTGTCGTCTCTGTACTATCAAGTCCTTGGAGTTGGTTCGTTATGGTTTCATGAACGATCTAAGGTTTTGGCTTGTAAGCCTCGAGATTTTATGTTGCTTTAGTATATGTTTTGACAAAGCAACTGTTATATGTTATCCTCAAGAAGATATGATACAATGTATGTACAACGTGAACAAGGATGTATATAAGGTTTTGGTTATTCCTTAAAGAGTTTTCCTAAAAATGGATCTCTTTGTAAAATGGTTTTAATTTTTAATGATTTTTGTTAATCCGCTATTTATGTTTAATTCAACTTAATTGTAATGATTTGATTGTTGGTTTGATGACAGTCATTTCATCCATAGAGGTGATGGGACCTTTTTCCATCGCTAGGAGGACAACATCAACTAATAGTCTGTGGTGAGATCAGGAGCTATTGCAGATGCCGTTTGAGTCTGCTATTTGTGGTCGAGCTATAGACGAGTCTCAGTACAACTAAAAGACAACAACTTAATGACTACAACAAGTGAGGAGATGTCACTGGACTTTCTCTAGGACCACATATATCCTCGAAACCATCCTTTCCATTATATAGTTGTTGACACAATCCGCTGTTTTAATGGGGAATATGGCAGTAATTTTTTTTGTTTTTGCTGCCTATTATGTTGCCATATTTCTCTACAACCTCCCCTTGTAGGCTTCCACCAGTGCTAGGCATTTCTTAGCTCCCCACAATGATTTCCTACCCATGCTTCTTCTTTTATCTGTCCCCATGCAACGTCTCAATCTAATCAAAAAAATCATCCACTTCGAAGTTGTTTCTACTAGATCTACACGGGCCACCATGCCACCACCATGATTTTTTTTAACCTTTGAAGCCACCATATCCACCCCATTTCCCACCTTCATCTACATCTATATAGAACTACACCACCATCATCTATACAACTATAGATATACATCACCGTCATCTATATTTCTACTAATATAAACTGTTATTGTCTATTTTGTTGTCGATCTAATTGCCGCTATCATCTACTTTGTTACTGATCTATAATGTAATCATTTGATCTTTTTAAATCTACATTCTTATCATCTACACCTATATAGATCTACATCATCATCATCCAACCTTTGCATATCTACACCACTATTATCTACATCTCTAAAGATCTACACCACTTTATTATCCATGCCACATCTATCAACGTCTAATCCCAATCCTTGGATAAAGATCTCTCTTTTCTACTGGTATTAGGGACATATCATCCCTATATTGATATGGTGGATATTTGGAAGCATTTATCCATCTTTTGCTATTGTGTCAGGGGTTTTCTACAATTGTTCATCGCTAACACAGTGTGCAGATGGCGTGCTGCTTCATTTATGACTTGGTTTGCATAAACTGCCTAAAACTATGATATGTATCCTTATAGACACAATGTGTCCCTTGCATTCTACCTAGAGATTCATCAAACTAACATGTTGTGTCACCTACGACACGGGGTGACGAATGATTTCTACTAGCAATGACCTTCTACATGACATGATGTGTCTCCCCAGTAACACGACATGTCACCTACTAGTGCTGCTACATCTTGTCATGCTACATCATCTACAATGATTCTATAACATGAAGGAGGTTTCTATACATGTCTAGTACCTTATTTATCATTACCAGTAACACTTATCTTTGTTTTCCAATCATTTATATCTATTTTGTTCTTTAACTCCTCATCCTTTCCAAACTTACATACATATTATCTACCTCCTAAATACTTGTAATACCCCTCATATACATATTGTACCTGATGATAGTTGGATAATACGATTTTTTAGCCTTGTCAAAAAAATCCATTCATTTGGGTCGTATAAGGATCCATTTATTTTCCTATCTAGATCTACATAATTGGGTCGTATTTCACATTGAATGGTGGTTACCTCCTCCACAGATTTGCCTACATAAACACTACGTCTACCAATGTTTTTTACACTCCACTCCAACCACTTTCTTGACTCTTTTTGTGGTTGGCATGAGGGGAAGAATAGAGGATGATGAGTGGAGATAAGAGATGAGATAGAGGAAGAAGAAGAAGATCCTAGTTCTACTGATATATACTTATACATGAATCTTCATGCTATTTTTTGGTGTTTTTTTTGCTTCTATATGGATTCTTCTATTGTTATGTGGACTCCCCATGCTACTTTTGTTGGTTCCATGTGATCTTACTTTTGCTACTATGATGATCTTATTGTTGCTATTATGAAATTGTTTACCTTATGAAGATCTTGAGAAACTTATTTTCATCATCATCTCTACTACTCGTGTGAAGTTATTACTTTACTTATGCTATCTGTTGATTGATTATTCTATCTGTTGATGCCACTCTTTCTATTTTTATATTATTAGTACATTTTAGTGCTTTGTGATTTGCACTTCTTGCCATGTGTGCTCTATTTTCACGTTGACTCTTTTACCGCACCCTCACACATCAACCATTGTTACTACTATGATTCAACACTCTCTGGAATGTGATGTTTGCCACTGTGATGGAGGTTACATATTGAGATAAGATGATGAATATTTCTATTGGTGATCTTACATATACATGATGGGGTTTGATCTACATTGCATCTTGGAGTCCTTTGTTTGCTTGCTACTTCACATACCGGTCTTCTATTTTGCTATGTCATCGAAACTGTGTGCCAACACTCTCTGGCTTGTTTGTTCCTTGCGCATGTTGACTCTTTTGTTGTCCATGCTTTATATGCACATTAACCACTACTTCTTATGTTACAAAACTCTTTGATCTACTTCATGACGATAACACCTGAGATGAAGACCATGATGCCTATATGTTGCTATTTAATTTTTAGGCTCCTTCTACATGTCTGCCTACCTACTTTGAAATTATCTACTTAGAGGGGGAGTATTTGAGTGATTTATTATAACATTGGGAGGAGAAACATTCTTGTATGGATTTAGTTTGTCTTTTTTACTTTTACTCTAGTCTGTCTATTTTTTTGCAAGCTGACTTGAGATTCTCCCAAGCTCCATCTTGAGGGGGAGTATAAGAGAGCCTATTTAATTAATTTGTTTACTCTATTTGTAATATGGCCAACTATGCCTTGTCTCATCAAGATTTGGGTTGAGTATGTATGCTTCCCCCTTATCCTATTTATAGGAGAGGGAGTCTGCCCTTCTATCAATAAGAAAAGACACCCACAAGGGGACTTCTCCATCTTATCATATGTATACAAAAACAAAACTTACAAGGATATATATATTGAATAAGGGAAGAAAAATAATACTGCCAACCCATGCTTATAGGGTTTAACCACTCATGCAATGGAAGGTCATCATCAAATTACAACTTGACATGGTCATTTCCTTGTTTAATAAATAATACATGAACAACAAGGATGAGGAAAGAGGTCAACTACAAGGTAGATCCTCTCAGATCTACCCACCTTATGGCTTGATATATTTTCTCCTATGCTAGTCAATTGAGCACTTCAAGGTCAATCTTGACCTTTATGGATGGTAGTTGGTCAACTGTCCTGATGGATAAAGGTTGGAATTCTTTGCATATGCTCCTCTCTTGAGGTAGTAGTCTGGTTGATTTTGAAATAAACTTTCGGGCTGGGGGTTGGCCGAGTGACTATTCATTTGAGTGGTCGATCGATGTCACTCTAGCTCTTAGACGTCAATGGAGCTACATCTTTGCTTTCTCACAAAATTCAATATGTTTCAAGAATGATGCACATGGGTCTACTTATAGGTGAAACTTGGAACCTCCCCCCCACAACAAAAAAGATCATTTTGGTCCATGTGGTCATGATTCAGCGAGCCCACCTATGAGGTTGGTTGATCGATATATGATCTTTGATTATTGTATGTTGATAGATTGTAAGGAGTGGGACCCTAGAGGGGATACACTCCCTGCTAAATCAAATAAGTGTCATCATCCAAAATAAACATGTATACGTTTTTCACATTCAGACGAGTAAATTTTAATTGGTCTTTCAAAAATGGATATCATAAAGACCAAAGTATAGCAATGGAACAAAAATATCATGATTATATTTAATTTTACAAGATTAGATAATAATTTCCCATTAAGGGACTTACATGAAGGCAACAACTCCAAGATATAAGCAGAGGGATATCTAAACTATCTCAAGTCTATATCCCAAGAATTGACTCCACTAAGACAAGTATATGTCTTCATGTCAAATCCTCCAAGTCATTCACCTAAGGGGTTAGAAAGTATAACCCACAAGAGAAGATAGGTGGAAATTGTCAACACAAAAATTCTAGTATGAGCATTTTAGTAGGAATTGAGAAACATTATGAAATAGAATAATTTATTAATCAAGGCTTCCATCTAATATGGAATGTGAACGTCCAAATGGGTATCAAATGGAAATGATATAAGGTATACACAATATGCACTTGCCATATATAAAAATATCAAGATGTGCCACATAAGCACAATCGAATAAATTATGCACATAACCCTGTTGGGTTTTGTGGGACAGATAGGCAGCAGAAACAAAATTTTAATCTAACAACAAACCCATAGCCAGTAGATCACATCAACAACCATGCAATAGGAAAGATGGTTTAGTGAGATATACCTGGTCCTGAGGATTTCTCAGTGGCAATACCTCACAACTAGTGTGGCCTTCAACCACCTAGTCTTTGACGACATCTGTGCAACTCCTGGTCTTGACCCAGACTGCGGTTGACAGTCATCCTCCCGAGCAGTAGAAATATCCTGCCTCTATAGATAGTCCACACGGACTACTATGAACTCTAGTCATCTTGAAGGAAAAGCAAGAATGAGTTGTCCCCTTCTGTTGGCGTACTAGTCACCGACACACTCTCCCACCACTAGTCACTTTTCTATAGTTGTCTTTCCCTCATTGTTCCTCCCTGGATGGGTAGAATTTGCTTGGGCTCTCCCAATTACCACAACCTGAGAGGACAAAAACTTTGTAGAGCAAATTATGTTCTGAGTTGTGTGTTCTAAGAAGCCCCCTATACCCCTATATTTATAGTATAGGGTAGGGTTAGGGTTCCCAGTCTGTGCGGGAATAGAAGGGTCCAATTTTTTCATGAATTGATTGTACTGTGGTAGGTGAACCGATCGTTTCATAACTGAACTGGTCATTTTTGCAGGTGAGCCGATCGGTTCACCCAGTGAACTGGTCATTTCAATTCTCAGACTTGCCTACAATTGAATTTCCTTATTCATATCTAATTAATGCAAAGATTAATTCTTGTCCCAATCGAATTGAACAAGTGAAATGAGAATCTTTTCTCACAAATCGAGAAACCCAATACTTGCTCGTTTGGTCCAAGTGAACCGATCAGTTCACCAGTGTGAACCAGGAATCTCACTGACCATGAGACGATTGGTTCACCCAGTGAACTGGTCTTGGCGGTCCAGGTTGTGTAGAACTCAGTCAATGCAACTCTCAATCAATCTAACACTCTAATAAGTTGGTTCAATGCTTGAACTTGATGATTCTGAGTCAAGTCTATTGATTGAATGTTTGATTGAGTACCTAAACACTTTAGTAGTCAATCTAAACATCATTCATGGATAAACTCCTATTCTAGGTTAATCCTTTGTGTGTGACCCTATAGGTTCCTTTTCACATTGGCATTGAATGTCCATAACTAACTTATGACATCACAATCAAAGAGTTGTGCCTAGTCGCACATCAGTGATACCCAAGTGAAGAGGAAAGTTGGAGAACAACTTTCAGTCTACAATCTATTATTGGTGTTACAGTGAATGTATAGTCCTTTTGTCACTGATACCCAAATTGAACTTGAGGCATGGCCTTGTCATCCTCTACTAATGTTCAATTCATGTTTCTTGATACAGAGTAGACCGTCTGAGATATATATAAGCTCAATATCATATATTGACTTACATGTGCATGACCATGCATTTCTCAGTCTCACTCCTCAAATGTCTAGGATATCACACTCCCTTATGAGGGATACATTCCATATCTATCACTCTTAGTCAAGTCCCCTTGTGTCAAAGTCATCCAATCATCACTATTATAAAAACCCATGTTTCATGACTGTGTTTGATGATGTCAAAGTGGACCGATGAGTGCAGTGATTTTAGGTATAAGAACCAAAATCACCACCAATACAATAAGAGATGATCCTGACTAACCAAGTGTGGTTTTCATGCATCACTCTTATGGTGGGTCTGTCTAATACACTATTCTCTAACATATATCTTTGTGCTTGGTTTGATATCTTATATAATGACTGATGATAATCTTTCATCAACCAACACACACTCTAGTCTTTTGTGTTATTGATGTCTATGGTTATTTCCACAATAACAACCAACTAGGGACGATAATGAGAATGTACATACTCTTAACATATGTATGATCTCATTGTTCAAGTTACATACTTGCAGACATACGTCATTGAGAATTGTCACTCTCTAGAAATCTAACATGCAATAATATTATCTCAAAATAAGTTAAAACATATAGACAAAAATCGTCTTTATTATTATAAAATAAAGTATCACATGCCTCATTGCAATCATCTATTGGCTCTCTGGGCATACTATACCAATAGACTCCCACTTGCACTTAGATCCAATCACCCATGAATCATATTCGAAGTGATCTTAACATGTCAATCATGTTTCTGCTGCACAAGTGCTTTTATAGCGGGTAAACAACATTTGCTTCAAGTCGGTATATTGCATGTTTCACATCCCCTCACTGTACAAAAACTCATATGAGATGGAAGTGTCGTAGTATGCTATCTAAAATTCCTTTGCCTAATTGGTAGCTCCATTGTTGTTATAATATTACTACTGAGAGTCACCAATGGTCACAACCTCCCGTAAGTTCATCCACATGAAATTCTAGATCCATACAATATCCTTTACAGTGTTCGTAACACCAAGGTACTCAACTTATTATTGTAGAATTAATCAATTGTCTTATGTTTGGAACATTTCCAACTAACAATTCTTATTCCAAGGTGTAAGGAGGCGGGATCACCTCTTACTAATTTTTTTTGAAGAATAAAACATCCATTATAAACACACTCAAAGGTATGCTGCAATATGTGTAACATTTTCAAATTTCAATAATTGGTATTCAAAACAACCAAATTATAGTAGCTGAATAAAAAAATGACTATATTCAATTTATAACAAGGTTATTACAAAAGTACATCATAATATACCATAAGGGTTTACATGTATGATACAACATAAGGACCTAAGTAGAGGGAAATCTAAACCATACAACTTTATCTCCAAGCTTTAACTCCTTAACCTAGTCTAAAACTTCATACCTTATCATCTAAGTCCTTCACCTAGGGTTGGAAGCATACACCAACAAGAAGAGAAGTTAGATGACATCAGCAAAGGCTGGTATGTGCATACTAAATAGGAAATCGAGCAATATATGGAATAAAGGACATCAAATACAAAAGGCTTCCCATAGAAAGGATAAGGACCACACCAATGGTTATCAATAGAAACGTATCTCAAATCATATGATAACAAAATAATATTTGCTATTAATAAAACATAAAGATTGTGCCACACAAGCACATGTAAAGAATTAGGTCACACACCCCATATCATCAACCTGCATGCATGTGAGATAAACATAGCCCTAGAATAATATAAACACAAAGGCGGCCAAGTCTCATAAACTTGAAACTTGATAGAGAAAGGAATACTACCAATCTCCCAAATATATAAAACATGGGCCAAGAATCACACATCTTGCCTTGGGTATGAGGTTCCTTTCCATCCCAAAAGAGCAGGAAATATCACATCTGCTCGGAAGGAAATAACACATCTGCCATAAAAACCAATGCAATTACACTATTATATTGCTAATGAATCACATAGCATGTTAAATGTAGATGCAAGTAGAAAGTATAGTTACAATATATAAACTAGTCACCACATAAGTGACCAACATATACATCCACCTCATAAGTGGGAAAAAGACACACATGTCATCTTTTAGAGTTCCATCATGAACACAACATAAGTTAAGAGTTCAAAAGAATATCCATGATCACATGATCAATATCAAATAAGGTAGTTCACATGAACCATGATTTTCAAAAGAAAAGACACTATGTATAGGCTAATGTCCATAGGACAAAGATATGGATAAGCATAGGTGAATTGCTCAACATAGAAGAATAGGGGATACATCATACCACAAATTTAGAGTCTAAATAGTCTAAGTCAAAACTAGGCCTCCAAAGAACCTATAGGGAAGGTGATAGGTCAAATAAGTAAGGTTTTTAAGCTTAGAGAGACTGGTTTCTCCAACAAAGCTCCTATCTTGAGGAAGAAGCACCGTCTCCACTTTAGAGGTAAAAATCCCTAACAAAAGAACATGGAGATGGGGTGTTTAAGGGCTCTAGGTGGGGTTTCACCTTGGAATACCAGGGTTATGACCTAGAGGAAGGTGGAATAAAGACTAATAACATGAAAATAGGGAACGAAAGGAAGATACTTACTAGTTTTTGTCAAAATCATCAAGAGAAGCTTAAGAAATCCTAAATAGAGAAATTTGGAACCCTAGGAGCCTTATTCACCAAGGTAGGCACCTAATTTTACCTTAGTATAGAACCTTCATGGAAAAATAGAGTAGGAATGATGCTCTAAGCTTGAGGAAATAAAGGAGATAAAGAATTCTCAAATTGGGAGTTGGGAAGGGGTAGATATGGCTATATAAAGAAAGAGGTCAAGTATGAGATGTCTATGAGACTTTTCATGTGTCATGTATAAGGGTATCCAAGGACATGAAATCCTTTATGGATAAGGAAGAAGTCAAGTACGAGGTGTCAAGTTACTTTCCATGTGTCCAATGCTAAGGGTGCCTATGGACATGCAAACCTTTATGGATATGGAAGAGGTCAAGCATGAGGTGTCCATGGAGTTTTCCACGTGTCCTTAGCCTAGGGATTTCATGGAAATGCAAGAGGACATCTCATAGAGGCTTATTGAATATCAAATGTCAGTTTATGGATACTTACAGGCCATCCCAACTGACCTCCAATCAAAGAAATAACCCCGTTGGGTGATAGCTTCTAAAGATAAGCTCATTTATAAAGAGGGTAATCCCTATAATGCCCTTGGAAAGTAACACCTTCAAACCAAGCTGAAACTAGGTTGACCATGGTTCAAAAACTAGAGATGGTAAGGTAATATATAAGGATTTTGATGCATGTGACAATTTGCAAAGAAAACCTTCCAATTGGGTAAATTGTAGAAAAGTCCTAAATGTACCAAAAATTGCATAACTTGCACAAACAACATCCAAATTGGACCTAACTTCATCCA
Source organism: Alisma plantago-aquatica (assembly GCA_963693085.1). NCBI lineage: Eukaryota > Viridiplantae > Streptophyta > Magnoliopsida > Alismatales > Alismataceae > Alisma > Alisma plantago-aquatica. The sequence continues at coordinate 729,657,332 of OY856413.1, read as the reverse complement.
CATATTATATTTGATGTGTTGAATATGAATTTGATATTAATTCCATTTTTTGAAGTTATATAATCACATTATTCATTACTTATGCCTTTTACTCATTTTCTCTCTCCTAAACTTATCCTAATATTTCAAGGTAGTCCAAATTAGATGAAATTTGACATGTAGGATAATTTTGATATGTAGATTTTGAATTTGAAGTTTGTTTCCACTTTTGAGACTTTTTTATAGGATATGTCATATAGACCATTAACGATCCATTATCTAAATTATTCATCAATTAAGTTTCTTATCTTCATATTACCACCAAAATGAGTTATGTGGAATATTTTATGTATCCATTATAAACCTAAGATTAATGTTAGGACATTAGGTTAAATTAAGGTGATCTATAAATGCATTAGCTCATTGGGGTTATACTAAACATCTATTTATGTCTAACCTTCAACCTTGTTTGGCTAAGTCTAAAATGTCAACTTCCAGGGTATGGTCCAAGATCTAGTATGTTGCAACACACCACCCCTTAAAGGGATTTCATCCTCAAAATAAAAACATCCATATATAAGAAAACAACTTATTCACCACCCCTATAAGGATTCATATTATTAAGTCAAAACTATTCTTTAGGTACAAAAGGTTCAACTACACTTCCTTACATCCAACTACATAAGCATCATGAAAAAAAAGAAACGTAACTTGTAAAGACTAACTATGAACTATGGGTTAACTTGCTCTTGTCCATCCTCAAACAAGTCTTTACACATAGGAGACTAGTTCAACATATTAGGGTCCCTAAAGATAAATCATATAGATGTCTAAGGCTATTATTGGCTAAAAGCACGTTATTTCAGACTATTCATATCAGCTCAGGCCAGGCCGACATCATATGGATTTAGGAGTCCTTGTGAACCAAGCTAGTGGTGCAGAGGAAAATCTTGCCAGCCCCCAAACCCTGATCCTTTATATACACCTTTGCTTTCAACTTCATGTCCTAGTAGTTTCCTAAAGGCCAAGCTAAACAATCTCAAGTTACTATGGTTACTTATGCATCTTTTAGCTGTAAGTATTTTAGGAATCTATTCATCATTATTGTTATGTGAAAATATAGGATCCTAAATCAAACCTTCATCATCTATTGATCAACTCTAGCACAAACATTTCACTTAAAGGTAAGACAAGTATTCTAACTAGGGAGACAAAATTGAAATAGTCATATTCTGACTACTATGGGCTTTGATACCATGCTGTAAGGAGGCATGATCACCCCATTACTAATTTTTTTTGATAAATTAAAACTTACATTATAAACACACTCAAAGGTATACTGGAATAGGTCTAACATTTTCAAATTTCAATAATTGGTATTCAAAACAACCAAAGTATAGCAGTGGAATTTAATAATGACTATATTCAATTTATAACAAGGTTATTACAAAAGTAAATCATAATATCCCATAAGAGTTTACATGTAGGATACAATATAAGGATCCAAGTAGAGGGAAATCTAAACCATATCAACTTTGTCTCCAAGCTTTAAATCCTTAAGCTAGTCCAAAACTTCATGGATTTTCATCCAAGTCCTTCACCTAGGGTTGAAAGCATACCCCAGCAAGAAGAGAAAATATATGACATTAGCAAAGGATGGTATGTGCATACTAAATAGGAAACTGAGCAATATATGGAATAAAGGACATCAAATATAAAAGGCTTCCCATATGAAGGATAAGGACCACCCAAATGGGTATCAAGAGAAAAGGAATTGAAATCATATGATAACAAAAGAATACTTGCCATTAATAAGACATAAAGATTGTGCCACATAAGAACATGTAAAGAATTAGGGCACACACCCCATATCATCAACATGCATGCATGTGAGATAAACATAGCCCTAGAACAATATAAACACAAAGGTGACCAAGTCTCATAAACTTGAAACCTGATAGAGAAAGGAATACTGCCAATATCCCAAATATATAAAACATGGGCCAAGAATCACACATCTTGCCCTGGGTATGAGGTTCCTTTCCATCCTAAAAGAGTAGGAAATATCACATCTGCTCGACAGGAAATAACACATCTGCCATAAAAACCAATGCAATTACACTACTCTAGTGCTACTAAATCACATAGCATGCTAAATGTAGAGGCAAGTAGAAAGTATAGTCAGAATATATAAACTAGTCACCACATAAGTGACCAACATATACATTTACCCCATAAGTGGAAAAAAGACATCACATGTCATCTTTGCGAGTTCCATCATCAACAAAGCATAAGATAAGAGTTCAAAAGAATATCTATGATCACATGATTAATATCAAATAAGGTAGTTCATATGAACCATGATTTTCAAAATAAAAGACATTGTGTATAGGCTAATGTCCATAGGACAAAGAGATGAATAAGCATATGTGAATTTCTCAACATAAAAGAATAGAGGATACATCATACCTCAACTTTAGAGTGTAAACAATCCAAGTCAAGCGTAGGCCTCCAAATAACCTACATGGAAGGTGGATAGGTCCAATAAGTATGGTTTCCAAGCTTAGAGAGGCTGTTTTCTCCAACAAAGCTCCTATCTCGAGCAAGAAGCACCTTCTCCACTTTAGAGGTGAAAAACCCTAACGAAAGAACATGGAGATGGGGTGTTTAAGGGCTGGGTGGGGTTTCACCATGGAAGACTAGGGTTCCAACATGGAGGAAGGTGGAAGGAAGACTAACAATATTAAAATAGGGAAGGAAAGGAGGATACTTACTAGTTTTGGTCAAAATCACTAAGAGGAGCTTAAGAAATCCTAAACAGAGAAATTTGGAACCCTAAGAGCCTTCTTCACCAAGGTAGGCACCTCCTTTTACCTTGGGACAAAACCTCTATGAAAAAATAGAGTAGGAATTATGCTCTAAGCTAGAGAAAATAAAGGAGAGCAAGAGTTCTCGAATTGAGAGTCGGGAAGGGGTAGATATGGTTATATAAAGAAATAGGTCAAGTATGAGGTGTCTATGAGACTTTCCATGTGTCATGTATAAGGGTTTCCATGGACATGCAAGCCTTTATGGATAAGGAACAAGTCAAGTACGAGGTGTCAAGTTCTTTCCATGTGTCCAATGCAAAGGGTGCCTATGGACATGCAAACCTTTATGGATAAGGAAGAAGTCAAGCATGAGGTGTCCATAGGACAAAGAGATGAATAAACATAGGTGAATTTCTCAACATAGAAGAATAGGGGATACATCATACCACAACTTTAGAGTCTAAATATTCCAAGTCAAGACTAGGCCTCCAAAGAACCTCTAGGGAAGGTGGATAGGTCAAATAAGTAAGGTTTCTAAGATTAGAGAGGCTGACTTCTCCAACAAAGCTCCTATCTTGAGGAAGAAGCACCGTCTCCACTTTAGAGGTAAAAAACCCTAACAAAAGAACATGGAGATGGGGTGTTTAAGGGCTCTAGGTGGGGTTTCACCATGGAAGACCAGGGTTATGACCTAGAGGAAGGTGGAATAAAGACTAATAACATGAAAATAAGGAATGGAAGGAGGATACTTACTAGTTTTGGTCAAAATCATCAAGAGGAGATTAAGAAATCCTAAATAGAGAAATTTGGAACCCTAGGAGCCTTCTTCACCAAGGTAGGCACCTACTTTTACCTTAGTATAGAACCTTCATGGAAAAATATAGTAGGAATGATGCTCTAAGCTTGAGGAAATAAAGGAGATAAAGAGTTCTCAAATTGGGAGTTGGGAAGGGGTAGATATGGCTATATAAAGAAAGAGGTCAAGTATGAGATGTCTATGAGACTTTCCATGTGTCATGTATAAGGGTATCCATGTACATGCAATAATTTATGGATAAGGAAGAAGTCAAGCACGAGGTGTCAAGTTACTTTCCATGTGTCCAATGCTAAGGGTGCCTATGGACATGCAAACCTTTATGGATAAGGAAGAGGTCAAGCATGAGGTGTCCATGGAGTTTTCCACGTGTCCTTTGTCTAGGGATTTCATGGAAATGCAAGAGGACATCTCATAGAGGCTTATTGAATATAAAATGTCAGTTTATGGATACTTATAGGCCACCCCAATTGACCTCCAATCAAAGAAATAACCCCGTTGGCTGATAGCTTCTAAAGATAAGCTCATTTATAAAGAGGGTAATCCCTATAATGCCCTTGGAAAGTAACACCTTCAAACCAAGGTGAAACTAGGTTGACCATGGTTCAAAAACTAGAGATGGTAAGGGAATATATAAGGATTATAATGCATGTGACAATTTTCAAAGAAAACCTCCCAATTGGGTAAATTGTAGAAAAGTCCTAAACGTACCAAAAATTGCATAACTTGCACAAACAACATCCAAATTGGACCTAACTTCATACACATATTATATTTGGTGTGTTGAATATGAATTTTCCATTATTTCCATTTTTGAAGTTATATAATAACATTATTCATTACTTATGCCTTTTACTCATTTTCTCTCCTAAACTTATCCTAATATTTCAAGGAGTCCAAATTAGATGAAATTTGACATCTTGACTAATTTTGATATGTAGATTTCAAATTTGAAGTTTGTTTCCACTTTTGTGACTTATTTTTATGAGATATGTCATATGGCCCATTAACGACCCATTATCTAAATTATTCATCAATTAAGTTTCTTATCTTCATATTACCACCAAAATGAGTTATGTGGAATATTTTATGTATCCATTACAAACATAAGATAAATGTTAGGACATTAGGTTAAATTAAGGTGATATATAAATGCATTAGCTCATTGGGGTTATACTAAACATCTATTTAGGTATAACCTTCAACCTTATTTGGCTAAGTCCAAAATGTCAACTTCTAGGGTATGGTCCAAGATCTAGTATGTTCCATAAGGTCAAACACAATTTTGTCATTTTGGAAGCTTGCATCAGTGTAACTCTTTACATCCAACTCTTCCTTATTACCACAATTAAAGAACAAATCCTTTTAGTAATTCACAAGTACATAAAGATGTCCTTCATGGTATTCCAATAACTCTTATTGGAGTTCAACATATATCCATTCATCATGTCCAATACATATAAAATAACTATATATTTATATCTTGTTGTCATGTCCAATACATACAAGATGATGAGTTCACTACTACAGAAATAGCATTCAATGTCACTTTTCTGGGCGTCAGTTATTAAGAAAAACCGACGCCTTATATGTTAGGCATCGGTGTTTTAAGCAAACCGACGTCTATATTCAAAGACCAGCCAGACACGGGTACCGCTTTGTATTCAGCGTCGGTGGTTTATAACAAACTGACGCTGAAAGTCGGCCGCGAAATCCAAATTTAGATAAAAAAAAAATAGTGTCATTGTCAGCGTCGGTCATGTAGGTATACACCGACGCCTATGTGCGATGAAAATTTGCACAAAAAGTGTCACTTTCAGCGTCGGTTATCCTTTTATAACCGACGCGGAAGGTTGTTCCCGCCAAACAATTTCATGAAAATATCGTCCAATTGGACGTCGTTTGTTGCAAACAACCGACGCTAAAGATGTTTAGGCGTCAGTGGATGCAAACAACCGACGCTATATGGGAACTAATACTCCGCGATCGCCCGACTCTTCCCCTTTCTTCTGTTTCATTGCGAGCAATTACCCTATTTCTCTGCTGCCGGCGATTTCTCTCCGGTGATTTCTTCTCCAGTGCCATTTCTCCGGCTATTTCTTCTCCGGCGCCCCCTTCTCCGGCGCCCCCTTCTCCACCACCACTCCTCCTTCTCCGCGCCCCCTTCTCCGCCGCCCCTACTGCCCGCCCCTGCTGCCTGCCCCTGCTGCTCCAAGCGCCTGAGGCCGCCGCCACGCCTGACTCTTCGGCGCCGCCTGGTGCTTTTCCACGGTCGTCGCGCCGCCGCAACCACCGCCAGAGCCACCGGAGCTGCTAGCTGCTCCTCCATCGCCGTCGCTGCTAGCTACTTCTCCAGCCAGAGCCACCGGAGCCTCTGCCTTCTTCCCTCTGACAAGGTTGGTCTTCCCGCTGCTAGCTGCTCTGCTTTTTTATGCATCGATCAAATTGTTGTGATAAAAATGCATGTAATGTATTTGATTAGAGTTAATCTAATATGGATGTTCATAATAATGGTATGTTAAATATGATGATTAGGGATAAATATAATGTCTAGTACACAAATATTAGATGATATTCAAGAAAACCCTAGTTTGATGAGCATGTTGTTAATCATGTTAATTATGATTCTTCTATATATTCTGATGTCATTATATAATTATGTGATCCCAACATATTAAATTGAATTAGAATGATTTCATGAATTATAGGGTTTTAAAGTTGATAAACATGTACATGCAGAAATAGGGTTATTAAACCAATGGTTATAACATAGTATGATCTTAATCTGATCTGGATGTTCATAATAATGTAGTATGTTAAATATGATGATTAGGGATACATATAATGTCTAGTAAAGATTCCTAGACCTTTTGTTTGAAACTATTGATTTCTTGATTTATTATTTAATAATGCTCTATTGATTAGGATTAACCATGTTGCCTGTACTTTATAGACATTTATTATATATAAGAATGACAACACATGTATTTGTTGGCCTAGAAACCCGTCCAAGATTGGCTCATTAGGAGTAAATCTTGGATAGTCCCCGGTTTGGGACTGTTCTTGAACACCTAATCTCACTTAGGATGTAAGTGTATAATGTGTATTGGGTTTTCGAGAAAATTTCAGTAGCATTTCCCCGTTTGTTCTCTAAGTACATATGTACTTAGAGAACAGCGGGGAAATGCTGCCGAAATTTTCTTGAAAACCCAATACACATTATACACTTACTAGTGAGATTAGGTGTTCAAGGATGGGATAGGTGGTACACATTTATTATATATAAGAATGACATGAAATGTGTTTGTTGGCCTAGACTGTGAACAATCATTGTTTTTTATATTACTTGTACATTGATATAAATTAGAATGAACAATCACTAAATTATATACTGTTTGTATGGAGTCCGGCTTCATTGTAGATATCTATTATTGTGTTTGTTGGCCTAGAAACCCGTCCAAAATTTACTCATTAGGAGTAAATCTTGGATAGTCCCCGGTTTGGGACTGTTCTTGAACACCTAATCTCACTTAGGATGTAAGTGTATAATGTGTATTGGGTTTTCGAGAAAATTTCAGTAGCATTTCCCCGTTTGTTCTCTAAGTACATATGTACTTAGAGAACAGCGGGGAAATGCTGCCGAAATTTTCTTGAAAACCCAATACACATTATACACTTACTAGTGAGATTAGGTGTTCAAGGATGGGATAGGTGGTACACATTTATTATATATAAGAATGACATGAAATGTGTTTGTTGGCCTAGAATGTGAACAATCATTGTTTTTTATATTACTTGTACATTGATATAAATTAGAATGAACAATCACTAAATTATATACTGTTTGTATGGAGTCCGGCTTCATTGTAGATATCTATTATTGTGTTTGTTGGCCTAGAAACCCGTCCAAAATTTACTCATTAGGAGTAAATCTTGGATAGTCCCCGGTTTGGGACTGTTCTTGAACACCTAATCTCACTTAGGATGTAAGTGTATAATGTGTATTGGGTTTTCGAGAAAATTTCAGTAGCATTTCCCCGTTTGTTCTCTAAGTACATATGTACTTAGAGAACAGCGGGGAAATGCTGCCGAAATTTTCTTGAAAACCCAATACACATTATACACTTACTAGTGAGATTAGGTGTTCAAGGATGGGATAGGTGGTACACATTTATTATATATAAGAATGACATGAAATGTGTTTGTTGGCCTAGAATGTGAACAATCATTGTTTTTTATATTACTTGTACATTGAAGGATTGCTAATTGATAAAAGATCACAATTTTAGAGACATGTATGTTTATACAAATGCTAAATGTTTTCCTTATTCTAGTTGATACAAATGCTAAATGTTTTCCTTTTTAATGAAATTTTCAGATGGCTCACCATGATGAGAATGATGTCCATGATGAGCATGAAGTCCATGATGAGCATGCTGTCCATGACGAGCATGACGAGGATACCAACGTAAGTTCTAAAAACATATCCCGTATTTCTATAAAATTCATTATCTTCTAGTTATGTCATATATCCTGTATTTCTATATTGGCTTAATTCGGTGTGTTTATTTTTGTCAAATTTTAGGTTGATGATGCACAGCTACCCACTGAAGCAATTGAGCAACTTGATGCGCAGCAACAAAAACTTAACAAGAAAAGGGGTATCACTCTGTTGAAAAAGTTACTTGCGCTGAGTGGCAGTGGATCCAAATTGGTTGTGGAGTTTGATAATGGAGGGAATGCAATTGGAGTGAACCGCAATAATTTTATAAACTATCTTGGGGTTGTCACTCGAAGCCATTGTGGTGTTAAATATGATAATTGGCATAAAGTTCCTCAGGCGAAGAAAGACTTGATATGGAAAGATTTATGCGTGAGTTATTATTATTTGCAATTCTTTTTTGTAGATTACAAATTCTATTATTTGCAATTATATTTTTGGTACTAGTTAATAACATTTCTATTTTACAGAATCTGTTTGCATTGGATGAGATGTTGCATCGTAAAAGTGTGATGCAACGCGCTGGAAAGATGCTTAGGAATTACAGGACAAATCTGAACAGAGAATACATAAGACAGGGTGATAAGAAGAAGAAGTCAGCCCTTGAACAATGGAACTTCTTGGACAAAGAAGATTGGGACAATTTTGTTGCTTCAAGAAAATCTGAAGAATTCAAGGTATTAGGCGTCACTCCCATTTTAATTAATATACATTGTATTCACCTATTCAAGATTAAGATTTAGTGCTACTAACGTAATTATAAATGTGCATACTAACTAGGCCCTCAGTGACGCACAAAAAGCAAGGCGTGCACTGAATGTACATGACCATACTATGGGTCCAAAAGGCTATGCAAGCGTTCGCCAAAGACTACAGGCGGAGTCTGCGGCTACTCAGGAGTCTGTGACTACTCAGGAGTCTGCAGCCACACCCTTCCCTCGCCATGATATCTGGATAGCTGGCAGGAAAAACAAGAAGGGTGAAATAAAGAAGCCCGAAACTGCTGAGGCGGCTGCAAAAATGGTAAAATACAACTCTTAGAGCAATCATTTGAATATTGATTATTTGTGGTGTTAACTTACCAATTTTTGTTTATGGTGATTAGCGGGAGCTGCACGAGCAGAGAAAACAAGGCACGTTCATCCCTCAGGGCACAAGGGATGAATTGACAGTTGCTCTGGATAACCCAGAGCATCCTGGACGTGTTAGAGGTGCCGGCGCTGGTGTGGGCATCAAAGCATTCTTTGGGCCATCCCAGCGCAAACCCAGAGCGGGACTTTCTCAAGAAGAGGTAACATATATATTCTATTTTTATAATGTTACTGCAAAAGGAAATTCATTAATAAAAAGCTAATATTTGTTTTATCCATGTATAGGAGAATAAGAGAGTCGAGGATATAGTTGCTAAGAAGCTCAACGATGTGGTTGCTGAGAAGGTCAAGGAAGAATTGCTGCGGTGGCAGACATCTCAGGCTTCCAATCAGCCTATGCCGACCCACTCTTCTCCTGGTGCACAGACTGCAAGTAATCCTGGAGACCCATCGCCTAACACGTCTGCTGTAAGTATTGTTTATGACATTGTAGCTAGTCTTTTCAAGATGATATGTTTTCAAGATGATATGTATATATGTATAACATTCTTTATGTAAATTTGTAGGCATTGAAGCCATGCCGCTTAAGAATGGAAAACTATGTTGTTGCAGAGGCGCAAGCTTACCAGTCCCTTCCTGGGGCAACGTTTCATGGGAGTCCAATGCCGCAGGGCTACATTCGTGTGAGCCCGATACATGTATTACCCGATTGGAGGGAAGTTGCGTTGCCATATGCCCACCCAGATATTGATACACTTGGTGACGCAGAAAGCGGGGTCATATTGTGGCCCAAAGCAGATGTCCTCTACACGACTGAAATTGTAAGATAAATTTACATTGATTTAGACTGTTAATGTGTATATATGATGTCAACTGATCTGAAATTATATATACAGGTTAAAAAGAAGACACCAGGAGCACCTAGGCCTCCACCTCCAATTCCCGCATTACCAACTTGGGTTCCAACTGACCTACAATACCCGTTAGGTCCTGCTTGTAGGGGAATGGCATGTTGGCTACGGGCACATAATATACTTTGCCCTATAATTGTTTCTTTAGATGCAGATTATGCAGGTCAATCATACGACAGCTCTTTATTTATACAAGATATTATTGAGCTGTTTATGTATGAATGGTTGAATACATCAATGATAGAGACATGGATAAGGTGAGATCTTGTTTATACATCCATATACCTTGTGTAAGATCCGGTGATCTAGTTTCTTATATATTAATGCATACGTCTATATGTTTTGCAGCTACTTAATCGAAGATCATTGCAAACAATTTGCATATGATCATGTGGGATTTTTGATTTCATCATTGATTAGTATGGTAGCTAAAGACCCTGATAGTGTTCAACAATACTGTATAGATGCTTTTACAATTTTTGGTCATCAAATGAAGACGATAATAATAGCTCCATTCAATGTCAAGTAAGTTTGCTTTATTTATAATTTGGACTTAAGAAAATTCCATTATTATTTTGCATTTTGAGTTATTAATTGTTAACTTTTTACCTCTAGTGGTAGACATTGGGAGTTACTAGTTATTGTCCCCGGGACGTTCACTGTTTATTATCTAGATCCCGCAGGAAGTACATTAAACACTAAAATTGGACACGTAATGAGAATGGCATTATTCTGGTGAGAAATATTTCATTTTTTATATCCGTTAACATCTTTTATTACATTACTATTTACTTATGCAACTTAGTGTGTTATATTAACATGTAGGGGTTTAGATGCATTCAAAAATGCTGGAGGAAAGGTCCCAAGGAAAAAGAACCAGCCATTGTCTTGGGAGAACGTAAAAGTAAGTTCCCGACTCCCCGACTCCAATGTATATATTATTGATGTGAATTGTGCTTAGTTGTATTAATTTGTATGTTTCAATTTATAGTGCGCTACACAAGACAATGGCTGGGCATGCGCATACTATGTGATGCGATTTATGCAGATGATTATCAAACATGCCGCATTGGACATTGATACCATACATGAGGTATTATATATAGTCTCATTAGTTAGTATGAAATATATCAATCTTATTTTTATATTATTACTTATATATATACATCATTCTCTTTGCAGGTGTTTAAAACTGACCACACTATAGGCAAATGCTTAAAAAATGTACATGCTCCATATACGAGGGAATCATTAAATGAAGTAAGAGAAGAATGGGCAATAGCTGTACAAACAGTGGCAACTGTAAGATATAATTGGGATGTTGATAGTGATGATGAATGATACTTTGTAAATGAATGTTTCTGAATGTTAAAACATGTATTTGAATGATTCTATATGTGTGAACGTGACAATTGAATTGATGTCTGAATGTATCTACTTGTGTGAATCTTTTTATGTTAATTTTGCAGTTTTTTGGCCTGTTTGTAGGCTGATATCAATGGATGTCGTAAACCTGCAGTTCAGAAAACTGAACTGCAGGTTCTCATCCTGCTGACCAGCCACAGTAGGCCTGCAAACAGATTTATAAAAAAAAAATAGATATAGGCGTCGGTTATTTACCGATAACCGTCAGCACAGACTTACAGCGTCGGTGTTTTATAAAACACCGACGCCAAACGTGTTCGCGCTACAGGAAATGGGAGTCATCTAGGACACTTTTCTGCGTCGGTTGTTTAGTATATAACCGACGCAGAAAGCGTCCTAGATGACGCCGTTTTCTGTGGCGGGAACCCTTTTGGCGTCGGTGTTTTATAAAACACCGACGCCTTTATATTAAATAGGCGTCGGTTTTTTAACCGACGCTGAAGTGTCCACCCTTTTAGCGGCGCCCACATAGGCGTCGTTCAGAAACCGACGCCAAAGGGGGTTAAACAACCGACACTAAAAGGCACTTCTGTAGTAGTGGTTCATATATTCTTTTCATGCCCAATACATACAATATAATTAGTTCATATTTTCTTGTCATGTCCAATACATAAAAGATAATGAGATGAGTTCATACGTGATAGATCCAATTGTGAATGCATATGGAATCTATCCATGTGTTCCTTATTCTTCATAATAATTGGGACACTTGGCTCTTGAGAGACTAACTCCATGGAACATGGACATGTTTTCTCTCATCATGCTGAACCCTTTCAACATCTTGTCGATGTTGGTTCTTATTCTTACGTCAAGAATCCCTCTTGATATGTCTCTATAGATCTTGATTCCTATCACATAGGATGCTTCTTTAAAACTTTATAATGCACTTCATTACCATGTTTTAATATTTACAATATAAGGATGTTATTCCCCGTCAATATGTGGAATATACATATGCTCCCACTAAATTCTTGTAATCAAACATTACTTCTTTATTTTGACTCAAGTCAAACTCTTTGACCATATTGTGAAATAGAAGATCCCATTTCTGAGGTGCCCGCTTCAATCCAAAGATTGATTTATGCAGCTTCATGGACTTAATTTCCATTAAGCTACAATAGAAGGCATTATCCTTGTAATGACCCTGACCTGGGTTATGAGGTAACCCTATTTTTTTTGGCTAAGTAAGTACCTTAGAAATTTAATATAATCCTCTAAGCTATTTTTTTATCATGTGACACACTTATGTTCCATGTTTGGTCCTGATTGAATGTTGTTTGAGCAATGTTGCTTTATTTTGGACCAAAGTGCAATTTATCCAAGTTGAGGGGTTATATTGCAATATGTCACATGTTGAACGTTCCATATATTTTGTAGCATCATTAGAGAGAGAATTATTCTAAGTGGTGGCTTGTGGAAAGCCTAAATGCCAAGTTTGAACTTGTTTGAGCAATGCTAGTACTGTGTGCACCAATTTTGGTATAATTTGTAATTTATCCAGATTATAGGGTTAAAATGCAAATTACCACCTATAGAGTGTTCCCACTTCCTATATGTATCATTTATAGGATAGAGAATGAATTAGACACCATGTGTTAATCATTTATGAGTGGTAGTATTCTTGGTGATGAAAAGACCAAGAGAGGGGTTGAATGGAAACCCTAATTTGAGCTTATATTGAGTGTATCGGGTTGTAGTGTTTAATGGGACACTAGTACATAACCGACCTTTAGTGTCGGTTATTTAAGGCCTTTAGTGTCGATTTCTAAGTGACACCTATGTGGGCGACGCTAAAAGACCAACCGTTACACGTCGGTTAAAAAACCGACGCCAAAACCCTTCATGTGCCACTGAAAACGCGCCAGCAGGGGACTATAGGCGTCGGTTATTAGGTAAGAAATCGACGTCATATACCTTCGTGCCATAGAAAGGAGCCATCTAGGGCACTATCAACGTCGGTTTATTATTAATAACCAACACCATATCACTCCCAGCACGGCCGTGTTGTCTAGTCAGCTGCCACGGCCGTGCTGGCCAGCACGGCCGTGGTGTTAAGGAAATAGACACCGATTACGAGTAGGGAAACTAACACTATAACGCCGTGGTGTCTGGTCAGCTACCACGACCATGCTGGCCAGCACGGCTGTGGTGTTAAGGAAATAGACTCCAGTTACGAGTAGGGAAACCGACATTGTAAATATGTGTGTTGGTTTTATACAAATAATCGACGCCTATTGTTTTTTTTCCTGTCAGTCTGTAGACCTGCTGTGGCTGGTCGCAGGATGAGAAACCTGCAGTTCAGTTATGAACTGCAGGTTTTACGACATCCATTGATATCAGCCAACAACAGGCCACAAACCTGCAAAATTAACAACAACAATATTCACACATTTAGCAATGCAACCTGCAGTTCCATTTGATTTTCACACATTTAGAAACATTCATGTAGCTAGCAATCTGTAGTTCCATTCATTTTCACATTCACACATGTAGAAACATTCATACATCAACCAAAAATTCATTGATTTTCACTCAGACACATGTAGAAACATCCAGACATGTAGAAACATTCACACATATATTATAATTCAGAAATTCATTTACAAAATATCATTCTTTAGTCATTATTCACTATCAACATCCCAATTATATTTTAAAAACCCCACTACTTATATGGCTATTTCCCATTCTTCTCTTACTTCATTTAATTCTCCCGTCATATAGGGAGCATGTACATCTGGTAAGGCCTTTCCTGTAGTGTGGTCAGTTTTAAACACCTGTAAAGAGAATGATGTATATATAATTAATGAGCTATAAATAAGATTGATATATTTCATATTATCTAATGAGACTATATAATACCTCAGCAATAGTATCGATGTCCACTACGGCATATTTGATAATCATGTGCATAAATCGCATCACATAGTATCCACATGCCCATACGTTGTCTTGTGTAGCACACTATAAATTCAAACATACAAAATATTAAAAAATACAACTAATTAAGCACTGTTCACATAAATAATATATACATATATTGCAGTCGGGAACTTACGTTCACGTTATTCCAAATTATTGGCTGGTTCTTTTTCGTGGGGACCTTTCCTATAGCCTTTTTGAACTCATCTAAACCCCTACATGTTAATGTAACACAATACTTTACATAATTAAATAGTAATGTAATAACATATGTTAACAGACATGAAAATAAAATATTTCTCACCAGAATAATACCATTTTCATTTTGTGTCCATATTTTGTATTCAATTTACTCCCCTTAGTATCTAGATAATAGACAGTGAACGTCTCGGGGACAATAAATAGTAACTCCCAATGCATACCACTAAAGGTAAAAAAGTTAAAAATTAATAACTCAAAATCCACAATAAAAATGTAATTTTCTTAAGTCCAAATTATAATAAGCAAAGTAAACTTACTCTACATTGAATGGAGCTATTATCACCGTCTTCTTATTTTGAGAAAAAATTGTAAAAGCCTCAAAGCAATATTGTTGAACTGACGAAGGGTCTTTAGCTACTAGACTAATCAAAGATGGAATCAAAAATCCTACATGTTCGAATGCAAAATCTGCACATATCTTGTCTAAGTAGCTACAAAATATGTATTAATTACGCATGCTTTAATAAATAAGAAACCAGATCACCAGATCCTACACAAGGTATATGAATGTATAAAGAAGATCTCACCTTATCCATAGCTCTATCACAGATGTATTTAGCCAATCATATCGAAACAACTCCAAAATATCTTGTATAAATAGTTTGCTTTTGTATGATTGACCTGCAACATCTGAATCTATAGAAACAGTTATAGGGCAATTTATATCATGTTCGCCTAACCATATTGCCATACCCCTACAGTTAGGACCTAACGGGACAGGTAGGTCCTGTGGAACCCAACTGGGTAATGTAGGAGGTGGAAGTGGATGCCTAGATGCCGTGGGTGTCTTCTTTTTAACCTGTATATATATATAATTTTCAGATCAACTGACATCATATACACACACTAACAATTTAACATAATGTAAATTTACCATACAATTTTAGTAAAGAGTACATCCGCTTTTAGCCACAATATCACTCCGCCTTCTGCCTCACCAAGCGTTTCACAATCTAGGTGGGCATATGGAAATGGAAGATCCATCCACTTGGAGAATGTACCGGGCTCACACGAATCCAACCAGTTGGTAATGGAGACATGTGAAACATTTCCCCTGGTAGGGATGGGTAAGCTGACGCCTCTACAACGACAAATTCTTTACTTTTTAGACGACATGGCTTCAACCCCTACAATTTTTTGTGTAAAGAATGTTATATACATATATACATATCATCTTTTTTTGAAACGACTACAATTTCATATATACATATCATCTTGAAAACATATCATCTTGAATTAAAAAACTAGTTACTATGTCATAAAAATACTTACATCGGATGTGCTAGGTGGTGGGTCTACATGATTACTCCCAACCTCTGTAGTAGGAGTAGAGCGGGATGCCATAATAGGTACTGTCTGCTGAGTGGCACTCTGAGATGCGTTCCACTTTTTCAGTGCTTCTTCGAGTTTCCTATCAACTAGCTCATCTACCTATACATGGATAAGAGAAACGTTAGCTTCTAATTATTGAATATATTCTCTTTTATAGTAACATTATAAAGAAAGAATATGTTACCTCTTCTTGTGAAAGTCTCGCTTTTGGGAAATGTTTGTGCTGGGATGGCCCAAAAAAAAGCTTTGATGCCCACACCAGTGCCTGCAGCCCTAACACGTCCAGGATGCTCCGGGTTACCTAGAGCAACTGTCAATTCATCCCTTGTGCCCTCAAGGATGAACTTGCCTTGTTTCCTCAGCTCGTGCAGCTCCTGCTAATCACCAAAACAAAAATTTGTAATTAAGTAAACACCACAAATAATCAATATTCGAATGATTGCTGTAAGAGTTGTATTTTACCATTTTTGCAGCCTCCTCAGCAGTTGCGGGCTTCATTATTTCTCCCTTCTTATTTTGCCTCCCAGCTATCCAGACATCATGGCGAGGCAGAGGTGTGCTACCTATAGTAGAGGACTCCTGAGTAGCAGCACACTGAGCAGTAGCCTCAGACTGTAGTCTTTGGCGAATGCCTACAAACCCCTTTAGACCCATTGTGTGGTCACGCACATTCAGTGCACACCTTGATTTTTGTGCCTCACTGAGGGCCTAGTTAGTATGCACATTAATGATTTGGTTAGTAACACTAAATTTTAATCTTGAATAGGTGAATACAACATATATTAATGAGATTGGGACTGACGCCTAATACCTTGAATTCATCAGTTTGTCTTGAAGCAACAAACGCGTCCCATTCTTCTTTGTCCAGGAAGTTCCACTGTTCAGTGGCTATCTTCTTCCTCTTGTCACCTTCTTTTATGTATTCTCGGGTGAGATTTGTCCTATAGTTCCTTAGGACTCTCCCACAATGCTGTATCATGCATTTACGATGCAACTTTTCATCCAATTCAAATATACTCTACAAAATAGAATTGCTATTAACTAGTATCCAAAAAATTAGTAATCTACAAAATAGAATTGCAAATTAATAATAACTCACGCATAAATCCTTCCATATTACGTCTTTCTTCTCCTTAGGAACTTTATGCCAAGAATCTATCTTACAACTGCAATGGCTACGAATAACATACCCAAGATATGAAACAAACGAATTGCGATTCACACCAGATGCATTTCCCGCATTATCAAAATCCACAACAAGTTTGGGTCCATTTCCCTTTTGCGCTATTAACTTCTTCATCATAGTGATTCCCCTTCTCTTGTCAACTTTTTGGTGCTGCTGATCAAGTGCCTCAAGTGCTTCAGATGGTACATGTGCATCATCAACCTAAAATTTGACAAAATAAACACATTTACAAGATATAACTATAAATGGACATATAGATATACATATATGATATATTTTATAACTTACATTGTGAGGCGGTGCGTTGATGTCCTCACCCTCATGGTAATCATCAACACGGTCATCAGGAGAATGCTCAACCATCTGAAAATTCACATTCGCATTGTAAAGTTCACATTGTAAAGTAATTCAAATTGTAAAGCTCACATTGTAAAGTTCACATTCACATTGTAAAGTAATTCACATTGTAAAGTTCACATTCACATTGTAAAGTTCACATTCAAAAAAATAAAACATATAAAAAAATATAAACATGCCTCTAATATTGCGATTTTTTATCAATTAACAATCCTTCATTGTGATCTCCGCGCACATACAAGTCATCATTAGCTTCAATATTTGCTGGTGTTGGCAACCCAACTGAGAATGGATTGGAGTCATCATACTTATCATAGTACTATTCTTCATCTATAGGATCTTCAATGAACTGTCTTTTACCATGAAGAACAACCGACCATTTATCATTTGCAGGATCATCGATATAAAATACTTGTTTCGCCTGTGACGCCAATATGAATGGTTCACCCTTCTCGCCAATCTTTTCAAAGTTCACTAAAGTGAAACCCAATTCATCCACTATAACTCCTTTGTTGTTATCAACCCAATTACATTTGAAGAGAGGAATTATGAAATCTATGTAGTCAAACTCCCATATGTCTTCAATGACACCGTAATATGACATTTTAGCTTCACGTGGACTCTTATCCTTTGCACTTGCAAAAAACATAGTCGATGCTTGAAGGGTGACCCCACTATTTTGGACGACACTCTTATCATCTTGGCACTTTGTGTAATATGTAAATCCATTAATGTCATACCCTTCATAAGACATAACAGTCAATTTTGGTTTAAAGGTGAGGCATTTGATAGTTTCAATAATATCATCTGGTGTTTGAGATAGTTGATGTAAGACTTTATCTTCAAACCACTTAATAAATGTCTGGTTATGCTCTCTAGCAAGCCACATTGTATTGGCTCGAGGATATTGTCTCTTGATGAAATTAGTATGTTCCTCGATATAAACGTTCACTTCGTCAATGTTGTGTAAAATATACAAGTGACCTTGTTCCAACTGCTCACGGCTGATTACTTTCACATGTGATCCCAAAATTCCTTTGCCAAATTGCTCGTTAATATTCTTGTCATTATCAGGAGTGTCATTACCACTGAAAAAGTCATTGCAAAAATCCATAACCTCTCTCACCACATAACCCTCGATAATACTCCCTTCAGGCCGATAACGGTTTCGAACATCACTTTTAAAAACGCTCATGTATCATTCAAAGGGATACATCCAATGCAAGAAAACTGGTCCCAACATTTTCACTTCCCTAGTAAAGTGGACAACAAGATGTACCATGATATCAAAGAACGACGAAGGAAAATACATCTCAAGCTGACATAGGGTAACAACCACTTCTCTTTGCAATTTATCGAGAGTATCAGGGTCAATAACTTTGCTGTACAGACTGTTGAAAAAGAAATGAAGTCTGGTTATTCCAAACCTTACATGCTTTGGCAATATAGATCTAATTGCCACATGCAATATTTGTTGCATTAGAGTGTGACAATCATGAGATTTAAGACCTATCAACTTCAGATCTTTCATTGATACCAATCTACGGATGTTGGATGAGTAACCCTGTGGCACCTTAACATTTATCAAACATTCACAAAAAGCTTTCTTCTCCTTTCTAGACAATGTGTAACAAGCAGGAGGTAAGTATGTTCTCCGATTTTCCATTTCACGAAATTCTATTAATTCTGACCTTATTCTCATTTCACGTAGGTCCGGTATGGATTTTATCCCATCTTTAGTCTTACCTGGTATATTCAACAAAGTACCAATGACACTATCATAGACATTTTTCTCAACATGCATAACATCGATACAATGCCTGACTGTCAAAGAATTCCAATAAGGAAGATCCCAAAATATTGACTTCTTCTTGTATATAACAAGCATGACTGGCCAAGTGCTATGTTGGCTGCTCAATGTCCCGTACAGATTTATCCCATATGTACAAAGCCCAAGTCTTAGATTCCTGACTTCTTCACCAAATTCAGGGTACAATAGATCAATCTTCTTCCACTGTGGGGAATCAGACGCATGTCGTAGGATCCCATCATTATTTTTCTTAACATCTGCATGCCACCTCAAATTCTTCGCATCTATCGGATTGGCAAACAAGCGTTGAAACTGTGATATTATAGGTAGATACCACATCACCTTGGCAGGAGAACCTGTTTTGGACTCCCCCGAAGTCGTCAATTTATACCGTGACACACCACATTTTGGACAATCTTTCAAATCCACATAGTCCTTTTGAAATAATACACAATCATTCGGGCATGCGTGTATCTTCTTGGCAGCCATTCCCATTGGGCACAACAATTTCTTTACCTGGTATGTTGAGATTGGCAACTCGTTTCCTTCAGGAAGCATTTCTTTCAACAAAGACAACAATGACGTGAAGCTTTTGTCGCTCCATCTATTGTTAGCCTTCAACTTATACAATCTCAACACAACGCTAAGCTTCATAAACTTAGTACAACATGTGTATAATGATAGCTCAGCATCATGCACAATGTTTCTAAAAATGGGAGGTGGATCAGTGTGCTCTACCCCACAACTATCTAGCATCGCATCAACGATGTCTACTGGAACTGGTTCATTCACATCTACTTCATCGTAGGCAATTTCTTCTTCCACACAAGCACTGCTATCGACATCCACTGGTTTCAAGTTTGAAATCTCTCCATGCCAGTGCCATTCTGTATAGCCTTGTATAATCCCGTTGCACATGACCTGACTTTTGATTTCGTCACCAGTACTGACTTTTAAGTTGTTACCGCAATGCCTACATGGACAGTAGAACCTATCTCCAGGTTGTTTCCAATGTTCCTCGACAAATCTAATAAACTGGTCAAGACCAGATATAAACTCCGGGGTGCAGCGATTGCGAATGGACATCCATGATCTATCCATTCTATGATCAAAGATAAAACAAGTATATATTACAACAAGATTAGGGTCTAGGGTTAACAGATTAGAGTTTTTGCATGGTTAAAACTTTAGGCCAACAAATACATGTGCTGTCATTCTTATATATAATAAATGTGTACCACCTATCCCATTCTTGAACACCTAATCTCACTAGTAAGTGTATAATGTGTATTGGGTTTTTGAGAAAATTTCGGCAGCATTTCCCTGCTGTTCTCCAAGTACATATGTACTTAGAGAACAAACGGGGAAATGCTACCGAAATTTTCTTGAAAACCCAATACACATTATACACTTACATCCTAAGTGAGATTAGGTGTTCAAGAACAGTCCCAAACTGGGGACTATCCAAGATTTACTCCTAATGAGTAAATCTTGGACGGGTTTCTAGGCTAATGAGTACATATCCACTACATGTATTTGGTCACTTACATTGCATCACTCACAATTAGAGCATTATTAAATAATAAATCAAGAATTCAATAGTTTCAAACATGCAATAATTCACAATCAGAGCAATAAGATTCACTTTGTACAAACATACATGACATAATTCAGGAACAATAGCAGGTGTTCATTGACCCGATTCAACATTATAAGAATAATTTTAGAAGAGTAATAATATTTCCTAATTGAGAGTATATGAATTGTCCAACAATTGGAACAAGAGCAAGGTATTGTAAAAATTGCCTCATTATGGGAAAAATTAGTCATAATAATGCCCAATCATGTTTAAATCAAACAAAATATCACCTGGGTCTGAGCAAAAATTAATATCTCAAAGATTAATATCACCTACACATGAGATTATGCTAGAGTTAATATTATGTCTTCTGCAGCCATTTAATCTAAAATCCACTCCTTTTAAAAAATCAGCCACAAATACACACAAATGTAGATGCATGTTCATCATCAAGATAATCATTACACACAAATGTAGCTATCCGATTACAATTGAGCAATATAGCACAAAGTAGCCAACACGGCCCTGCTATGCAGCATGGCCGTGCTATGCAGCACGGCCGTGCTACCAACACGGCCGTGCTGCCCAGCACGACCGTGCCAACCTGCGATTTCACACGGTCGTGGAGTAGGGTACCTGCTTGAGGGCGGAGGAAGAAGAGGAGGAAGAAGAGAAGAGCAGGTACCTTCGACGATGGCGGTGGGGAGAGTAGAAGCAACAAGAGGCGGCAGTGCAGGCAGAGTAGGCTGCCCGAGCAGTAGAGAAGGCTGACGGTGCGGGGAGAGAGGGCCTCCGGAGTAGGAGGAGAAGTCCACCAGAGCAGTGAGCTGGGGCAGAGGGCAAGCGGAGCCGGAGGTGGGCAGAGGACCAGCAACCGAGCGGAGCAGCGCACGGCCGGAGCAAGAAGAGAAATCGCCGGACCAAACCCTGGTAGCATGAGAATGAATGAAACAGAGAAAGGGGAAGAGTCGGGCTTGCTCGTGCGATTTAAGTTAACATTCGGTGTCAGTTTCTAATAAAACTGACAATAAAAACTTTAAGTGTCGGTTTGCAACAAACCACCGACACTAAAGGGAGGTGAAAATTTTTGCAGTTATCCGCGTGAAAACACAATGACGTCAGTTATTGTCACAAAACTGACGATCAAAATTGAGCAAATTTCTGTCTCACAGAAAACCTTTAGTTGTCGGTTCCTACCTTAAAAACCGACGATGTATGTCAATTTTTGGAGGCAATTTATTTTGCTGGAAAATTTGGTTTTGGCGGTTATGTTTAGGTGTCAGTTTCTTATTAAGGAACTGACACTGAATAAAAGCGATACCCGTGTCTGGTCTCCCTTCACAGATTTATGTCAGCTTATTTTAAACACCGACGCTGTACGATTTATGTGTCAGTTTTTTATTACAAACGACACCAACAAAAGTGACGTTATAAGCCATTTCTGTAGTAGTGGGAGTCCCTATCGACCAAGGAGCCAAAGAGGAGACCCCCATATAGTGTTTTTAACTCTTTAACTTTTCAAAAATTACCTAAGCACCTCAATAAAGCAATGGATATCGACTTGCAATTTTCCTTGGGAAAGGTTGCATTGAATTGTGAATATAATAATGTGAGTGGAAGTGGCTTGTCCTAGAAGATAGCCAAAGGAGGGCGACACTTATCCCTTGCATTATCCTCAAGTTTTTATTTTGCATGGAAATATAAAGATGGAGTGCATGCAAGTGCATGTGTCAATCCATGCATTGCCATGTGGCACCTACTAGTAGTAAATTGATGACACCTCATATACACACTTTTTAATGAACCTCAAGTATATATATACCCTTCCTTTCACCCTTAAGTGAACTTTTTCGAATCCTACCACCTCTTTTCTCTTAGATATAGTGCATGGAGTCTTGGTATCGTGCATGGGTGAAGTGTTATCGTTCATAGGGCCTTGGTATCGGCCATAGTAAGTGATGTCAGCCATAATAAGTGATATTGGCCATAGCAAGTTGATATCGGCCATAGTGGAGTGTTTTTGGCCAAAAGTGAGGAGGATATTGACCACAAGTTGTTTCATATTGTGAAAGAGTAGGGAGGTATTGTGAAAGGTGCTAAGGAGAAAGAAGGAGCTCAATAGTTAACCCTAAGGTGAGGCCATGATCATCTTCAACCTTGGATTGAAGCATGATTTTAGGGTTATGATCTTCCTTTCTTTTCTTCTTCACCAATTGCTTATCTATGGTGATTCCTTGTATATGAAGGAGTTGTTAACGAGCCTTAGAATTTTGATAAGTCATCTTCAACCTTAGGAACGTGGATCTTTGGAGCTTGGAGCTTTGAAGTTGTTCTTAAGGCGAGTTATATAACTTGAACTCAACCATGTTATTATTCATCACCTAAATTGCTATACTTAAAGAACTACTTTTAATTCCGAAATTTTCTGAAATTGTTGATGAAATTATGAGTTCTAGTAGTTGCTTAGACCTATTTCCATGAACTATAACAGTTAGAATGAAGGTCTAGAGCTTGAAGATGATGGTATCACCTTATAAAGTGATATCGGGTTCAAGCACACAAGTAAGCACCTCTAACCGATATGGTGATGCACCTACTTCATTAAAATGATATGGATTTCATGTTATACTTTCTTGAACAATATGATGATGTATTATAAACCTCTTGCATGATATAAGGTTAAGAAAACACCTTAAAAGTGATATTGGGTTAAGCACACACCTCTTTGCCCGATATGGTGTGAAGCATGCACACACCTATTTGCCCAATATGGTGTGAAACACACACACCTCTTTGCCCGATATGGTGTGAAGGACACACACACCTCAAAAGTGATATGGAAGAACACATACACCTCAAACCCGATATGGAAGCATACATACACCTCAAGGGTGATATTGCAATCACACATACACCTCAAATACGATATGGTAAGCACATATACACCTCAAGGTCGATATGGTAAGCACACATACACCTCTAGGTGATATGGGTAGCATGTATACACCTTTAAACTGATATTGGGTTAAGCATACACCTTTTGGACTATATGGTGTTGAGCACATATCTCTAAAATGTTATGATGGGTAACCCAATACACTAGATGACAAGAGTGGCAAGGTGGTTAGTACCCTAGTACATGTGATGGATAATACACTAAAGTAGGGTGTAGCCAATATCTTCAAGTGAGGTGAGGATGTTACACCCATGAAGGGTGAAGTTGATACACATTATGAATGGTAAGTTTGATACCTTAATGGGTAAGGGTATGAGGGATATGATGATGCCTAGATCGATATACAACTAACCCAATACATGTGTTCAACTTGACATACATAATTCAACCATATACACCTTGTAAAGGTGAGGGCAAGACACTCTTAGGAGTGATGAGTGTAACACAAAGTAATGGTGTGGCTAATGCCTTGATAGGTGAAACACCTAAAGTGGTTGATAATGGACAACCTTATATCAACAATGCCTTAACTTGAGATGAGTCCATATCATTGATGATGGTTAGATAATTCAAATGTGTGACTTATGACCAATACACTACATGATAAATGTGATGAGTTAGTGCATACAATATTAGGATGGGAAATGCCCTAATACAAGATAAATTAATGAACTTAAGTAAGTTAAAAGTGATGAGGGAAGTGATACATCAAGACATGATAAATATCACATCCATCAGCTCAAGGTTTATATACCTTGATGCACCTTAAGTCCAATATACTTGGATGAGTAACACATGAAGTGTGTCATGTCAATTGTTACTTTAATATGTATTGAGTTTAATGCACAT
Source organism: Alisma plantago-aquatica (assembly GCA_963693085.1). NCBI lineage: Eukaryota > Viridiplantae > Streptophyta > Magnoliopsida > Alismatales > Alismataceae > Alisma > Alisma plantago-aquatica. The sequence goes on along the minus strand of OY856413.1, from coordinate 729,632,549 downwards.
TGATAAGTGTAGGCTAACATGCCTTGAGAAGGGTTAAGCCAAGTTAATAACGTATGATGTAATCAATATCCTAATCAATATGAGAGAGAAACTCATACTTTTTGTTGATAATCATTTAATGATAAATGATGAGAATAAATAAGCATTATTGAATACTTATGATATCAATGTATGCTCCTGGATGTGTGGAGAAATGAATTAGGGTTTGGATTAATAATATGAACATGAAACCTTATTCGGCTATAAAGGGAAACCCTAACCCTAATGATGGGAAGGTTTTAATTATCTTATTGCATAACCCTTGTAAGGCATGCTAAATACTTGTATAACAAGTATAATGATTAATGGCCTTATTAGCCATATGAATAAGTTGTTGCCTAGTGAGATGTGGCAAGATGTGTAATGGCCTTGTGAGCCATATGAATAGTTGTTGCCTATTGAGAGGTGACAAGATGTTTAAATGGCCTTGTGAGCCATACAAATAAATGTTGCCTAGTGTGAGGTGATAAAATGTTTAATGGGCCTTGTGAGCCATGTGAATAATTGTTGTCTAGTAAGAGGTGATATGATGTTTAAATGGGCTTTGTGAGCCATATGAAATACTTGTGCAAAAAGTATGCTAAATACCTTGGTCTGAGGACCTAGAGGTAATAGTAACATGTTACAGAGGTAACAATGCTGTGTGATGATCTAAGGGTTTAAATACCCAGATCCTGTAATCATGATGATAATGATATGAAGGAATGAGGATTCCCGATAATGTGATACGAGACTGAGATCCCAAGTAACAAGAATCTAAATGTGTTTTAAAGACTTGAAAAACACTTGATAGTTGTATTAGACATTTCTTTGTAGCATTTGCTATCATTAATGATTATAACTTGTTTGATGATAAAAGAATGATGTAATGCACGTAATATATCACTAGAAACCATAAAACATTGCCCTGACCATAGATCCATGAGCGTCAGGATTTGTTGAATGGTGAAACGGGTCCCCACGACATAACCTAGAGTGCATACTTTTAAGTATGTGGGGGCATAAGTACGGACGAACATGTGTGAGTCGATCCCCTTACAAGCTTGAAATAAATGGGGATTTGGCTATATGCCATATCTTGGATCGAGTGCGACTTTGGTCGTAGACTCTATGTTGAGAATGGTGACCTGGCCCGTGTCTTAGAGTATGGTGCTTGTGTCACCATGACTCAGTAATTTCATAATTGGGGACAGTTGTTAGTAGATGTTTTCCTAAGAGAGTGCAATTATCACTGTAGCTCTAAGAAAAGATGCCTTGTACCCTGGCATGCTCTGTTTGTAGATTGACACGAGATGTCACTGCCAGTGGTCTCGCACTGATCGAGACATGTAAGGTCATGGCAACCGACTCTCCCATTGACCCTGTATGGTACCGACTTGTGAGAAGTTTGTGGTCGGTTGGAGATATACGGGGTATACTTCATCTCCTTAGGGCATAAGTGTGATTGTAAAATATGTTCAGTCGTTTAGCATATCTGGTTAAGGATCGAATATGAGAAACATTGCTTGAAGCGCAATTCAATTATACATCCTAGTTGATAGATGTTATTTATGTTTCTTTACATTCCTTGCAAAGCAGATAGATGATTTATATTTCTACCATGGGTAGATGAAATGTTCTCCTTAAGAAAGGAGATGATCTTATTCTATTCAAACAATGATTAATTCTGCCTATCAATATAAAAGAACTTTTGCTCAAAATAATGTTTATCTACGATAATAATATGGTCGATGGAGAGTTATATCTCTTACTGGAACAATTGTCTCACCCTGTGGGATCCATACTTTTTAGTTGGACTTGCACGAGGAGGTGAAGACCTTTCTACATAGGAGGAACAACAACTGAGGCAGTAGTGACAGCTCAGGTTGAGTGTACTATCTATCGTATCTTGTAGATAGAATCCCTACGTGTCATCTCTGTACTCTCAGGTCCTTGGAGTTGGTTTGTGATGATTTTGTGAATAATCTGAGATTTTAACTTGTATGCCTCAAGGTTTTATGTTTCTCCAGTATATGTTTTGATAGAGAAACTGTTATATATTGTCCTCGAGATGAGATAAAACAATATTGTACAATGTAAATCATGATATGTGCGAGTTTTTGGATCTTTCAGTAAGTGTTTTCTGGAAAAGGATCTCCTTGCAAAATGGTTTTAAATTTTAGTGATTTTTGTTAATCTGCTGTTTATGGTAATTCCACTTAATTGTAATGATTTGTTTATCGGTTTGATGACGGTCATTTCAATCCTGATGGATTTATCCTTAGTAACTGTTGAAAAGATTTAATCATGTTCTACACGTTGAACTTATTAGAAACTCTTTGAAAACAAACTACCCTCCATGTTAGTCTTCTTCTAGAAGACCCTAAAGTACCCTATGGGTTTTACCCCTTCAGGTGGATCAACCAAGGTCATAATTTGTTGATGTACATGGAGTCCATCTTGGACTTCATGACTTCAATCCATATCTCAGCTTCTGGCTCTCATTAGCTTCTAGGTAGGTTGTTGAATCATCATACGATCAACTCATCACCTTCTTATCCATAAGATATCACATATCATTCAAGATCTAGGTGTGTTCTACCAGAACCATGAGTTCTATGTGTTACTTAAGGAACTTTGAGATTCCACAACATTTTGTGATTCTCTTTACCCCATTGCACCTCTTTAAGTTCAATGTTTTTCTTGTTTGTCTCAAACATTTTGACTTCTACTTTTATGTGCCACTGATTCCTTTAGAATTAAGTTCTACTCTAGGAATGCAGCCATCCAAAATGCCTTTGTTATTGGATTTGGATATCAAAGTAGTATTCAACAAAGTAACATTTATGTGATTTGTGGACAAAACCTTTAAGAATCATTTTTATTATTTAGGCTTTCAATCCTAATATTTGTTAAGAAATATTGGGACACTTCCCATTCCATATCTCATATGGTGTTTTTTGAACTAATTAGATGGTACATTGTTTTAGTGTTATGCATGTGCATAAAAGGAAATTTGAAGTTTAGCTGGTAATCACACTTTGACTTATCAATGTGTGATTCCTTCTCACTGATACACTTCTCATGATACACTATCATTGTGTTTCAGGTGGAGTTCATCATGATACATTATCATGATCTTCCATAAGGTTCTCAAACTCTTGGTTCAAAGTATTTCCATATCGATCATATCGAAATTTAATACTTATACCAAGTTTGTTAAGTACTTCATTTATGATCTCCTTGAACACTTCAAGAGATTCATGTTTGTATTTATTAAATACAAAATACCATATCTAATGAGGTCATCAGTAAATATATTGAAGTACTATTGATTACCATTGGCATTTATTCTAAAAGGTATGTATACAAAAATATGTGTAATCCTTAATAGAATAATCGTTCTCCCACTACATCTAGTGAAGAACCTTTGTCATATTGCACAATGATTGAGATTAGCATGTCTCTATTAGTTCAATAACCAAAATGAGTCTAGATAACCATCATATGCATTTCTAGAAATGCAATTCTCATTTATGCACTACAAATGACTATGCTATAGGCATTCAAGTTTGAGTTATCATATTATTCATTACAAATGTCATACACATTTGTCTCTTTAACTATCAAGTATAGTTGATGAGACAAAGGAATTTCCATCAAAGATCATTTCTTTGAAATGAAACATCAGTTTATTACACTCCTATCCATATAAGACGTATGACGATTTCATTTGATGGTAGATGTATAACAACAATTCACTAATTCTATTATATGCCAATGTCATATCATAACTGTAATGGTAGAAACTCTTACTCTGCATAGTTTCTAGCTTACTTCTTCATAGGCCCTAAAGTAGAGATCTCTATCTCTATTTCATCTTCCTAAGATCCTCTATAAAGAGGTTATTTCCCTTTCCAACTTACTCCTCTCCATATCTTGAGTGATGAAGACTTGAACCTGAAGACTTGAACCTAAGCTTGGCTTCAGAGCACATCTTGACCTTGCTTTAGTCTATGGAATTCACTATGCTAATCATTATCATAGGTTTTGTCCTTTCTTTATTCATGCTTTGGCATCAGCATGCCAAGCACTTCAAACAATGGTTTGGCCAAGTTTCTCAACATTTGATAAATTGACTATATGATTCACACAATGATTTATAGAATCATATGTTTGGTCAACTCTTGACCTATAAGAAATCACAATTAATCTATATGCACTATCACATTGATCATATGAGATTATACTTGATCTCCATCTGTCTGATTATACTCAAACATCACTTTGAAGACATTATACCTTTCACACTATACATGATTCTTAAGTTGTATAACCATCTCAAGAATGTCCATGCTTCAAGCTATTTATGCAACTCATAGTTCATATAGCTCAACATAAGGTTCTTGATGTCTTAGGCATCATTGACATACTTCAAGTAAGCATCCAATTTTAGCCTTAGGTGCATTTAGAGTGATTCTACTAGCTCTGGTCTTTCAAGGACTTCAAAGTTTACACTAACTATTAAGAACACTTCTCAAAGTTCCCAAACCACATTTAAAGTTTATTCCATTTATGAACTGATCACAATGATATTTGTGTTTGTTATTTGGATTCTACAAAAGAATTTTGCAACATTTCAAAACATTTTTGATTTGATGAAGTTGACAATATTAGTTAGGTCTTTAATTAATTATCTCTCCCACTATTTTGATCAAATTGATAGCCCTCACCATCAATTCGAAAGATTGTAGTGTACAACATTCTAGTGAGCCAAGATCCAAAATAATTGAGTTTTTACCGAGCCCACACCTGCATCCATAATCAATTATTAGGGTAGGTAACATTTACCAATTGCATCATTTACATAATTCTTGGATAGATGATATGCACAACTCTTTGCCATAGTCATCTGAATGCCTCTAAGTTCTTAATATCATTAAGACCACTTAGTTAATCCTGACCCAAAAGCCAACACAATAGGAGTGCACCCCGCTTGGTGGGCCCACACAACTACCATCACACTTTCACGAGAAAGACATCACACCACCCTTGGGATGCCCACACTTGTCGATCAAGATTTCCATGTGTGTTGCTTATGAAAAGCATCTAAGACTTAATATTATATTGAGGGGTTTGGTATTTATATACATATACATATCCATTCACCACATATATAGTACATATCATATACATGCTATATCCTACAAGAAAACATGCGAAGTGATAAAGCAATGATTATGGCCATCCTATTTGCAAATCCTTAAACCATAAGGAATTATGGTCATCTAGGTCTACATCACATGCACCAGCCTGTTGTTGATGAAGACCTATGCTTGGGCTGTTCTGGGTTGATTAGCTCATCCTATGATTGATCGGCTCGCCTCCTGGCCGGTCAGTTGGTTATCACCAACCGATTGTCTGGCACCTCCAGACAGTCGGTTTGGTGGTTCGTCATGCTCCTCGTTAGGAAACAAACTTCTCATCTCACACCATCATCCGATCGTCTCGGTCCCTTAACCACTTGTCTGGGCGCCCGCCTTTCTTTGACATAACAATAAATAAAACTATCCTACTTTTACATATTTCTTTGGGAAACCCTGAGTTACATTCGGGGGGAGCAAAGGTAGAAGAGAAGGCTCGAGTTATCTTGAGTTGCGCCCAAAATAGGAGAAATGACTTGGTATGCAGACCGAGATGCAAACAACCACAACCAACCATGCACACATAGGGTTTATAGGTCACAACCACACTACACATCCACCATCTAAACTATTTTAGGGCGATGCATATCGATTGCATATATATTATATCATGTATATAGGGATTTGTGGTATTTAATCAAATATGCATATTAGCTAGTTAAAGTATTCACATCGCATGTAATAACTAAGTGGAAAAAAACCAAAATCTGATCATATCGATTAATACTAAAACATAGTATGTTGATGTGGCTCTGATACCACTATTGGGTTTTGTAGGACAGAGCAAGCAGTGGAAACAAAATTTTTATTTAATCACAAACCCATGACCAGTAGATCACATCAACAACTATGAAATATGAAAGATGGTTTAGCGAGAGATACCTGGTCCTGAGGTTTGCTCAATGAAAATACCTCACAACTAGTGTGTCCTTCAACCACCTAGTCTTTGACGATGTCTGTGCAGTTCATGGTCTTGACCCAGACTATGGTTGACTGTCGTCCTCTTGAGAAGTATAAATCTCCCACCTCTATAGATAGTCCACACAGACCACCGGGAACTCTAGTCATCATGAAAGACATACTAGAAGGAGTTTTCCCCTTATGTGAGCATACTAGTCACCGACACACTCTCCCACCACCAGTCACTTGTCTGCAATTGTCTTTCCATCGCTATTCCTCCCTAGATGGGTAGAACTTGATTGGGCTCTCTCAATTACCACAACCAAAGAGGACAACAAGTTTGTAGAGCAACTGATCTTCTGAGTTGTGTGTTATAAGAAGCCCCATGTACCCTCTATTTATAGTAGAGTGTAGGGTTAGAGTTCCCAGTCTGTGCGAGAGTAGAAGGGTCTGGATTTTTCACAAACTGATTGTATCGTGATAGGCGAACTGATTATTTCATAACTGAACCAGTTGTTTGGGTAGGTGAACCGATCGGTTCACCCGATAAACCAGTCGTTTCACTTCCTAGACTTACCTACAATTGACTTTCCTTATTCATTTCTAATTAATGCAAAGATTAATTCTTGTCCCAATCAAATCGAACAAGTAAAATGAGAATATTTTCTCACAAATTGAGAAACCCAACACTTGCTCATTTGGTCCAAGTGAATCGATCAATTGACCAGTGTGAACAGTTGTCTCACTGACCATGAGCTGATCAGTTCACCCAGTGAACTGATCAATTGGTGGTCCAGGTTGTGCATAACTCAGTCAATGCAACTCTCAATCAATCTGACACTCCAATCAGTTGGTTCAACGCATGAACTTGATGATTCTGAGTCAAGTCTATTAATTGAATGTTTAATTGAGTACCTAAAAACTTTAGTAATCAATGTAAACATAATTCATGGATAAAATTATCTTCCATATTAATCCTATGTGTGTGACCCTATAGGTTCCATTTCAATTTGTCAGTGAATGTCCATAACTAACTTATGACATCACAAGCAAAGAGTGATGCCTAGTTGCACATCACTGCTACCCAAGTGAAGAGGGAAGTTGGAGAACAACTTTCAACCTACAATATGTGATTGGTGTTACAATGAATGCATAGTCCCCTTGCCACTGATACCTGAATTGAACTTGAGGCATGGACTTGCCATCCTCTACTAACATTCAATTCATGTTTCTTGATTCAGAGTTGTCTGTCTGAGATATATGTAAGCTCAATATCATATATTGACTTACATGTGCATGGCCATGCATTTCTTAGTCTCACTCCTCAAATGGCCAAGATATCACACTCCCTTAGGAGGTACAAATTCCATATCTATCACTCACAGTCAAGTCCCCATGTGTCAAAGTCACCCAATCATCACCGTTATAACAACCCATATTTTAGGACTGCATTTGATGATGCCAAGTGTACCCAACGGCATGTGATGAGTGTAGTTATTTTAGGTCTAAGGACCACAGTCACCACCAATACAATAAGAGATTATCCTGAGTAACCAAGTGTGGTTTCCATGCATCACTCTTATGGTGGGTCTGTCTGATACACTATTCTCTAACATGTATCTATGTGCTTGGTTTGATATCATATATCATGACTGATGAGATTCTTTCATCGACCAACACAAACTCTAGTCTTTTGTGTTATTGATGTATATGGTTATTTCCATAATAAAAACCGACTAGGTACAATAGTGAGAATGTACATACTCTTAACATATATATGATCTCATTGTTCAAGTCCCGTACTTGAAGACATACATCATTGAGCATTGTCACTCTCAAGGCATCTAACATGTTATACTATTATCTCAAAAATAGTTAAAACATATAGACTAAAATTGCCTTTATTATTATCAAATCAAGTATCACATGCCTCATTGCAATCATCATATGATTGAATCTCTGGGCGTACTATACCAACAAACCCATCATCAGTAATAATCAACCTGCATACATGTGAGATAAACACAACATAGTGAAACATAAATAAATAATGATGCTTGAGCACATAACCCATAATAGGTAGATAAATGAACATAACCATACTCCCCAATATATAAAGTCGACACAAAACCCAGGTATGGTGCACATAACCTCCATATCCAGACATAAAGGGCATGCAACCCCATAAAACCAAGTCACTTATACAACTCTAGGGCTATTGAATCACAAATCATGCATAAATGCATAGGCAAGTGAAAGTACAATCACAAAAATAGAATTAATGAGATTTCCATCACACACATGGACACTATAAAACGTTCTCCATAAAAGAGGACAACATTAGGGTTCCATTTCACATTGAGGAACAATTCATTTCAATACCGCAATTAGGGTTTCATCATGAAGCAACTACAGTCTTGGAGTCCAAAATGAAATATTGACAATTTGAGAATATCAATAGCTCAATTTCATTAAAATCGGACCAAATAGGTCATCAAGTACAGAAACAAAATATTCATCACCAATATGCCTCAAGGAGGCCCAAGAGAGAAAAACATGATCGATTTCTCAATTTAGAATTTAGAGGATGCATTATCACATGAAGAGAGAGATCAAAAATTGCCCAATAAGACTATGGGGATACATCATACCTTAATATTTGCGTCAAGTAGTCAAAGTCCAAACCCAAGATACAATCAGATTACTCCTCACCTATTATTACATTCAAATATAAATATCATAATTTAATATGTATATATTTCAAACTCTATATTATGAACTCTTATTATTGTTAGATTAGATTATTAATTACATATAGTTAGCCAGAGAATAAATTTGTGATCCCAATGAGTATTTAATTGTAGTATTATGATAACCAAAGAATTAGTTAAGAATTTAGCAAGCTAATTTGATTATTGATAATGCGGCATTAAAACTGATGGGAAAAGATTGTTGTACCCTTGCATTACACACTTCCACTAAGGCAGTGTGACGGGGCATATCTGTCAATCTTGCCACTTCATAGATACTAGGATTAAACATTGAAACCAGATTTATTAGACAAACAACCATGATAGAAGTGACATTAAAAAAATACGAGGGTGAAATTGAAAATCCTCAACATATCATGTTCATCCATCTTGCATCAACCAAAAAAAAGTTAAGCTTCTTCAGAGCTAAGTGTGGCTAAACAAAAATCCAACGAACTGGTCATTACTGTGATAAATCATCTTTAGTGGATTCATAGTCTCACTCTTATCTCAACACGCTTGAGAATAAGCTATAAGGTGGTCATGAACTACAACCAAAACTTCTCCATGACTGTCGAGTAGTAATAGGTGGGAAACCAGAGAATAAAGGAATCCAAAGCAAACCAACAAGAGAGGGGGATTCCAAACCTCATGATGGATTCTTATGTGGGGAAAATATGACCAAAACACGATCAACATGCTATATTTCATAACATATTGAAGATTTGCAGTTGGATGACCAAAGAAAGTGAAAACATTGTATACCTCAAATTGGGTCCGATGGCAGTGTAGAGAGGTCATCTGACCCACCCCGAGATGAGGTGAAGGATCTTCAACGTCCGTTGAGGCTCTGATCTGTTGTCAAATTCAGACAATATGGAAAGATAGTGAGTGGGTTGGGTTACTTGGTGTCGGGGTAAATGTTGCCTTATGAAAGCTTGGACCTATTTCTAGGATTGGTGTGGATGTATCAGAAGAGTAATATAGGGGTCTGAAAGTTCAAAGAGTGGAGGTGAAGGAAAAAGAAATAAAAAATAGTATGAACATGGGAAAGTGGGTGATACTCCTCACCAGAGAGGGTATTAAAACCCTAGAAAAAGATAAAAAGGAGCATAATAGGAAGAGGAATCTACATGATAAGAAATTTCTAAAAAAATCAATCACAAAGAGAGGTAACGAAATGGAACTCCATCTATATATGTGCGCTATAGTTCCATGTCCCGTGGTCCCCTACTAGAGGTAGGATGAGGGTGAGATCCTTGATGAACAATCCAACAACTGAGAACAAAGCCCGCATAAAAAAGTGATATAATCGCATGACAAACAACATGGCCAGAAACTATAGGAAACTAAATGTTTCGATTAAATTCATTGAATATCAAGTATTTCAAAAGCATTTTTCTTTCCTTGTTCATTTGGGGAAAGAGAGATAAGAAATTTCTCAATATGATTGTCGATATGCAACATACCTAAATATGTGTGTCAACTTGTCAAATTCCAAAACTCATGGTGGATTCATAAGTGGGGGAAACATGACAAAAACTCAATCCATACACCAGATCGAACAACACATTGAACAATAATAATTGGATGACCAAAACAAGATGAAAACACAATATACCTTGAATCAAGTTTGGCAATGGTGTAGAGAGCTCCCATGATCCTCCCCGAGAAGGTGAATAATTTCTTAAGTATGTGAAGACCCCTAGTCTATTGTCAAATTGACCAAGATGGAAAGGCAAGGTGGGGTTTGGTTACTTGGGCCTTGTGAAAGCTTTAACTAATTTCTAGGAGTGTGCGGAGGTATTGAAAGAGTTATATAGGGGGTTCAAAAGTTTAGAGAGTGGAGGAAAAGGAAAAAGGAAGGAAAATAAAGTATGAACATAAGATAGGGGGTGACACTCTTTGTCATAGAAGTGAAGGTGTTATAACCATAGAAAAACTAAGACAAAAAGGAGAAAAATAGGAAGATGAATCTATAGGAAAAGAAATATCCAGAAAACCCAATCACACAAAGAGGTAAGAAAGTGGAATTCCTTCCATATATGTGTGCTACATTTCCCACTCATGTAGTCTCCTACTAGAGGAAGGAGACAAAGATCATATTCTTGATGAATAATCTAATGGATAAGAAAAAAGCCCTCTTAAGAAAAGCAATATAACTACATGACAAATAACAAGGTCCATAAACTATAGGAAACTAAATGTATCGATCAAATTCATTGAATATGAAGTATTTTAAAAGCTATTTTCTTTCCTTATTCATTTGGAAATACAAACAAGATTCAATTAAAGACAAATTTTGCAACTAGGTTAATTAGGGTATGTAGACTAAGAATATAGGTTAAAGTTCTTCTTTTCAAGTCATCTAATACATTATTCAATATTTTAGATTGTAACTTTTACTTTCTTTCCTTAATGGATTAGGATATATATGGTTATTTACTTAAGGTGTAACTTGACATCTTAACTATTTGGGACTCAAGAAACCTGATTTTTAATATTGGATTTGGTTTTTGAAGTTTCCTTATATGAAATTTGATACACATACGAGTTTGAGTCTTTTCTTTTATATTTATGATAATATTACATCATTATCACATCATCGTTCATAAATTAGAGTCGTGTCAACTTCGTATAATTACCCAAAGAATTACCTTATGTTATTATGCACAAATTTCCATATTCTACTTATATAACCTATTTACACTATTGATTCGGTATAAACTGAGATAATGGTACATTATCCACATCCACAGACATGTAAACCCAAATTATAATTACAATTTATGTATTAAGCACATTATACCACTTACTAAACGCATCATAGAATTTTTTTTATATTAGTCAGCAAAGGAAACACGTTAAATATTTCATGGAATTTCTTACATGTTAACACATATTTAGGTTATTAGGTTAATATGAATGTATCATGACATGCTATGTTGATTATAAAACCTCATGCCGATTAATGTATGATATTTGTTTTCAAGCCTATAAATATGACGGGTACCAATGAGTTATTCATGTTATATGCATTTAAATATATACATAAGGGTATATCTTCATACTTGCTTGGTCAAATATAAAGAAATAAGCATTCTAATCCCCTAACCATGAGTTTAGAGTTTACAGAGTAAAAATGTTAGGTTTGGTATGTTACATAGATGAAGATTGATGCTTTAGGAACTCAGTGAGTGCATATTAAGGTTGATACTTAACATATCATTGGTAAGCACTTAGTTTATAGTTTTTAGCAACCTACAATAGACACGTAGATGGTTATTGAAGCTGGTGTTTGATTGAGATTGATGATTAATACAGATGTTGATTGTTGATAGCACTTAATGAAGTCTTGCTCGATAATGTAAACTTGATGGATATGAAGACTTGTTCCCTGGTAGATCTTATTGGGTCTTGAAAGTTATGAAATGGAGTTCTAATAGTCAATCATTTAATGACAGTCAATCTCTTGCTCGATTAAGGTAGGGTGATGGATTTCTGACCTATCCAGATTCATATTTGATAATTACTTGCTTACTTAACACTATAAGACCCATTATAAGATTTATTACTAGGTTCCTTATAATAACACCATCTTTATATAGAGATCCTTTCTTCATGGATCTCCAATAGAGGGTGTCTTTTTTACCAATTCAACATAGTATCTTGGGGCTGTACATGTTGGTAGATGTTTCCTCATGCACTTTATGGACCTAGGGCCCAATCTTAGGTGATTCATAATCTTGTCTGGTAAGGTAACATGATTCAAAATATGGACTCTTATTTTGGTAGTACTTTGGGTGGTATTCATGTCATGATTCCAACTTTCAATCTTAGTAGTTTTTCCAATAAGGACATTGTCCCCCCCCCACACACACACAATTTCAAGGTCATTTGTAGAGTTTCCTTTTTAGCAAATTTTTTGAGGATTTGGAAGTTAATTTTGACATGTCTGATAGAAAGAGAAATAGTTTGTATGTATTTGTAAGTTGAAATATTAAAACCCTAAAGAAATAAAAAAACAAGGGAGTAGAGGAACAAATAAATGGGGAATAGAAAAATTGGAGTCATTGAGTAAATGACATATATGTCTGGGATATTTTCCCAAAATAATATCCAAAAATAAGTTTCACATACCTTACTCCTGATCGTGATTGGTCTCGTTGAAACCCAAGGTCCCAAAGACTGTGCAATATCTTACATAAAAGATCAATGTGATTGCTTATATGTATTATTTTAACCCTAAAATTCAACATACTATATTTGTGTTATAGTATTAAAGCATGCAAAGTTAGATAGAGAATAGTTTATCATCAAATTGGATTTGTATTTTTCTTTTGAGTATATATCTAATCATGATTAATTTAATTTAAATGCATTTAGTAAAGTTTCAATACAAAAGCACATCTTTTACGACCTCATTTCATGTGAAAAGACTAATTTTTCAATCACCAGACCCAATAGAATCCAAGTTTCCTAAAAGAACTTAAAAATGAAATGAATAATATGTCCAGGAGTGTAAGACTAAACTTAGTTGAAAATTGGGAGTTTATTGAAGATCATCAATTGCACAAAAAGACCAAATCTTCAATGATCATGAATATTGAAGCTTTATCCTGGAGATGAACTCTCTAAGCCACTATTTAACAATGTTGACTATGGTCATGGTTGGGTTTTTGTGCTGTTCCAGTCCCATGAACCCAAGGTAGATCCCTAGAGTGGTTGGAAGCCAAGAAACCAGTCAAACACCATTCCTATCCCAAATAGAACATGTGAAGGCAAACTAAAAGAGCATACAACTAAAACACATTGTCTATTAGCTTTGATAATGTCCACATGATGTTAATGCAACCAAGAAAATGAGATAATATGATAAAATAATGATAAACTCATCACCTATAGTCAACACATACTAAAAGGCAATGGAAGTTGGAATTTGAACCTTCCACAAATTGGATCAAAGCGATGACAAGAATATGATCGACTCAAAATGTGGGTCACTAGCGTAAGAACTATTTTCAAGTTTAAATATATAATACTATAAATTTATACCCAACTCCAAGAGATGCTTAGAATGACGTATATGGTCTATTATAGAAAACTGAGTCAAACATAGGGATAAGGGTGGAAACTCCATAAGAAACTAAGATCTTGCTTTCGTGAAGTTGAAAGAGAAGTTTGAGTTGAGTGTTTCTGTAAGATCCCCAATTTTGATAAATTTGGATTACTATATTATGATTATCTCAATCCTTCACTTTTTAATTGATAAAATATTTAATTAGTTGGATGACTTGAAAGGCCCATGTTTGAGTCATGGGACTTAGAATCCAATTTAAGCCCAACAAGACTATTTGTATAGAAAATAGGCCCATTGGAAGATAGGATAAAATAAATGAATATTCATACACAAATGATATTCCAATAATATTTTGTATTGATTGGTAGACTGAATATTAGATAAATAGCAAGTATCTAGAATATCCCAAAGTGATTAATGACCTAGATAATTAATTGATCAATTATCTAAACCTTAATAGAATATGGATTATTCATGTATTAAATAAACTTTAAATGATCCAATACTTTGCATCATATGTGATATTACTGAATAAAGATAAACCCAAGTTTTGATATAATTATATGATTATTTGCGATCTAGGCGATTAAATTAAGGGAATACTTGAACATAAGAAATAGGTATTTAACATTTGTATTTTAATGCCAAACTTGGTCAAATCCTAGATAAACCTAATAGGAGATAATACCAAAGTTTGGTATTATTTGGATAATCCTAGAGACTAATATGATTTTTTAGAAGATTGAGATATTTTTACTAATGTTGTGGTTAGACTGTAAATAATATAGATGTAGCATTGTCACACCTATAGTCTGGATAATTGGGATTTAGGGATGTTGCTAAGAGTGGGACCTGAGAGGGGATCCACTTAGGATACATTTCAAGAGCCATGTAATAATAAAGAAGCAAAAACAAAACTATTACAACGTTACATTGTGATCCATCTTAAGTCACACAAGTCTAGACATTTCTGGATTATTTATATATATTGGTAAAAACATATGTACTCCTCCCATTTAATTCTTAAATGGTATAATCTCTCTACAACTATATGATTCAATATCATCCTTAACCTCATAGTTTTCATGTGTATTAGTTTTTATACCCATTGTGTTACCTAGTTACTGACCGACCTAAATCGCGCGTCCTAAAATTGGAGGCGGATTTGAGGTAGTCGAGCTTTTACATTTGTAAATCGGAATCCTTCTAGGCCCCCGCAACTTTGTTTACGGGGTCGAAGTAGATATACGGGGTCGAACACAGGGACAAGGGTGGTAGTGTTGAGAACCCAGAATCGACACGCTACACTCCGGCAGGTATAAAAAGATGATAAATTCCCCAGAAGGGAAGCAGTAAGGTGTCACGAACAAAACAAGAAAACTATCTCCAGGTGGATTTACTAGAAAGATTTAAGGTTTTAGTCATTTAGCAGTTTTTAGAGGTTTTCTTGCAACAGAAACAGAAGGATAAAACTAGGGCTAGAGCAAGGTACGAAGGATAAGACTACAACATAACAAGCAACACCGGTAACATCCTGCACCCCTCCTCTCAGAGCGTATACCTCTAACCAAGCCTCGGCACCCCTCTTGAGGTTGCTGGGCTCAAAGTTAGAGTGGAATGTTACTAAAATGACTCCGTTCCAGGCACTCTCGTACTCCAGAATCGGACCAAATACTAGAGCCACAACACAACTCTCGAAGTTGTTGCGACGGGAAAACACGATTCGGTAGCTAAGCGAAACGTGATCCAAACATACAAGCTAGAGTTCAGATATCAAACATAGCAGTCATCCAACATATTGTACCAAGCATAGAGCAGTAAGTAATTAAGCTTTTCTATTTACATAAACAGTAAGGGTCTTAGTACATTGCATAAGAAAGGAATTAAATAACATAAAATAAAGATAGAGGTCGCCTTCTTGATGTAGAAGGGCGACAGACTACATCGACTCTCCCGTTCGATACCGGACAGGGCCTATCCCGATACAACCGTGTCGGGTGGCACGTTCTCTCAAGCAGCACACCGTGACCGCCGACTGTATCGCTCAAGGACCTGGCCGATACGCTCATGTCGGGCGATGGACCCTCTCGGGCGGCACGCACGACGGGCGAAGCGTATCAGTTTCGATATCATGTCAGGCACGGAGCGACGCGTTCGTCGTGTCAGGCACTTGTATCGCTCATTGTTGTGGCCGATATCGGCCCGCAGTGTCACCCGGGACAGTTCCAAGTGAACCATCCCCTCCCTCTCGGGATGAGGAAGGGCTCACCTAGTGTCGCCCGGCACGAGCACTGGGGCGCGATACACCTGCTCTTGCAGTTTCCTCCGAAGAACACTCAAGGCTCCCAACTGTCCGAATTCTGAAGTATCCGAACTGACCAAGCTGTCTTTTCGGCTCCCTGTAGCTGCTATTTATAGGCAGCGGTTGGGGGAAGTTATGGTGCTCGAAGATCCACGTGTCCTCCTTATTTGCAGGTCAGTGGACGGCCGATACTGGTATCGCTCGGCTTAGGAGTGTCGGCCGTTGGTCACGTGACGGGAAACGACGCCTGCCGGTGGGTGGCTGTGTCACCCGACATACTTGGGTTGTCGTGGCGACTATGGCTCCCTGTCGGGTAAGAGGCGTGTCGTCCGTCAGTTCCTCCTTGCGCGGCACCCCTTTGTCGCGTGTCGTGGTGTCGTTCTACCCTACCGGGCAGGGCGTGTATCGGGCATCAGGAAGGCCGGTGCAGACTTGGACTTATTTTGTGGGTCGAGACGGCCTTATTGTGTCAAAACGGAGGAAAAACTCTGTAAGAGATGAAAATATTTGATTAAGAGCGTAGCACGGCCATTTATTGCGAAAGTGTATATAAAAGAGAGGAAAATAGCAGAAAAGGACAGTTTTGATAACAGAATAAAGGCCAAAAACCTCACAAAATTTGGTGTTATCAACTCCCCCAAACTTAGCGTTTTGATTGTCCTCAATCAATATTTAAACTTTATTTGGGGATGCTTCTTCTTGCTTGGTAAAATTTTCAGGCCAAGAGGTAAAACAAGTATAGTAATGCCTTTAGAGATAATGCTGCCTCATTACAAACAAAAGACCCTGCGTTTCCTTGCCTTATTATTTCAGTAAAATTTTTCTCTACAGCTTCAACGAGAGTTTGTTGTATGATTCCAAAGTTAGCTTACACACCAAACAGCTTTATATTCAGGGCATAAAGTTGTGTAAAGGGTAGGCTAAGGCTTTTTGGGTTTTTCATCTTGTTTTCCATCAGTCCATCCAGGTAAGGGTCCGTTAACGGGCAAGTGGTCCCTGCAGTCCAAACCAGTTGACTTTAGAGCAGTGATTTCACATCCTACGTACCACTGTCCCAGATCTACCATGCCTAAAGATGGGTACTTTTGGAAAACAAGCGGGTATATATTTCTTTTCTTTTATTGGGCACAACTCTCATGATTTTATTCACACTCATAAGGCTTCTCTCTCTTTTTGGGAAAAGGGGAAACAAGGAGATTTCTGCTGTTTGGGCAGCTTTTTCCTTCTCCATACTCGTCTCTTAGCTGTTTGCGAGATTATTATATTTTTCGAATTTTTTTGGCGTGGAGAAACGTAATCTTTTGTTTATTTGAAGCAGCATTATCAGAAAGATATAACAAAACTTGCATTACATTAAGCACATAGAAAACAAACTTTTCAAGTAGTTGCATCAGGTTTTTACTAATATAGAAACTTTGTACATATGCATGGGAAAAAAATAAGCAAAATTTTCAAAATTTTTATATGAGCATGGGTACAAATGCATGATATAGGGGAAAAGCAAAATGGCACAAGAGAAATTTTTATACCTCCTTCACTGGTACATGGGTACCCCCCCAAACTTATCTCATACTCTGTCCCAGAGTAGAGAAGAAGAGGGTGAGTTCATGTTAGTCCAGTGAAGGTTATTTAGCGGGTTTGCTTGTGCCATGGAGAAGCTGCAATATGCTTCTTTGTTGCAGCCTCCTTATTTTCTCATTTGGAAACAGCCAGAACAAGTGCAAAGCTCTCAAGATGGAAGCTCGAGAGCTCTTGAAAACACTTGTGGATGCTTCCTCCTTAGTAAGAAGATGGAACCGGAATGCCCAGGTTCCATCCGGAGGTCACTGGAAAAATACTCGTGCTGTCTCTGTAGGATGTCCTAAAACACCACAGAAGACAGACTACGATAAGGAAGTGATCCTTCTCTCCAGCTACCAAATCAAGAAAAATTCTCCCGCCTTCTATCTGTGGTAGTTGACGGCTAGCTGCCTTGGGATTTTTACATTTCTGCCCGTCAGTTGTTGCTTCAGCTGCGGCCGCGATTCTTCCTGTTATCAAGTTTATTGACCATTTAAATGTTAGATAGGAAAAGCTGAAGAAACTCGATAAAACTGGACTTATATCAAAAATCCGGGTATCGTCCGTCAGAAGAAAATGCGAGTCGATACAAGATCGGGCAATACGAGGAGATCTGCACGGCACAACATACCTCCCGATACGGATATATCAGGCGATAAGGACGCAAAAGAGCAACTTCCTGACAGGACGTTTACAAAAGAAAATGTGTCACCCGATATGGCGTATCGGGCAACGCGATCGGCCATCGTGTCATGCATCAAACGTGTCGGGCGATAAAAGAAAAATCGACTAAGCTCGTCGACCTGACATGCACCGCGCGATATGAAACCCCGTGCTGGGCGACAAACTGTCGGGCTATACCTTTGCTCATAGGAGCCATCGCCCGATACAAGAGTGAAGGTAGGCTGGCCGACATGCGAGCAAAGGTTGATCACCGCATGCGTTACAAGTGGCTAAAAGAGAAGTGAGTCAACCCGACATGTTGAGCCCACCTTGCTATTTATAGCAAACTTAGCTGGGGGTAAACCGGGAATTCCAGGGCATGCATCGGCCGATTGAGTCATGCCGTTCCCGAGACGACAGTCCCTTCGGTCAAATAAAGGGCATTTATTCCCATGCACGATACGGCCGTGTCTCGGGAATTCCATCCGTCGCGACTCTTGAGGTGCCCAAGAAGCTGCGACCCGATACAGGTGTGATTGCGCACCAGCTGAGCTGCTGCCTGACACGTCATATAAGAAGGCGCCTGAAACAAGGCGGAAAAAGCAGTTTACGGGCAAAACATCCTCAGTTTAGGGTAGAGCCCCTCACCTCAGACAGAATTACTCCACAATGCTTTGCAAAATTCGGCGATGACCCATAAAATAGAAGAGTTGGTACGCTCCCACTCGGGCCTTATTACAGTCCATAAAGTTTGATTTTACAAGTAAAAAGCAACCTATTCTAGGAAAGAAAGAAAAACTCAGGCTGCCTCCCAAGGAGCGCTGAAGTTTGCGTCGCCAGCTCGAACGATGTAGGATCATCTTGTTCAGCCCTCAACTGTACCCATATCTTGCAGACTGACCTCTGCTCTCCTGACAAATGCTTCATCTTCATAGAACCTTTTCACCCTGTGCCCATTCACCTGAAAGGCCTTGGTCAGATCGTCTTTGTCGTAGAGCTCCATCATCCCTGATGGATATATCTTTGACATTGTGAACGGTCCAGACCACCTCATTTGCAACTTCCCAGGGAAAAGACGAATAGAGGACTTGAATAACAAGACATTATCCCCTTCGCTTACATCTTTTCTCCTGAGATGGGCATCATGCCACAACTTTGTCCTCTGTTTATAGATTTTTGCATTTTTGTAGGCATTCATTCTCAGCTCTTTGAGCTCTTGAAGCTGCAAACACCTCTTTTCTCCCGCTTTGTCGAGGTCCATATTTAGGAACTTGATTGCCCAAAGGGCCTTGTGTTCCAATTCTAACGGCAGATGACAGGATTTTCCATAGATGAGACGGTAGGGGGTGGTTCCAATGTGTATTTTGTAAGCAGTGCGGTAGGCCCAAAGTGCATCGTCAAGTTTCATAGACCAATCTTTCCTTGTTCGGCTGACAGTTTTCTCCAAGATCTGCTTGATTTTGTCTGTTGGAAACCTCTACCTGCCCTGACGTCTGGGGGTGGTAGGGTGTAGCGATCTTGTGCTTCACTCCATACTTGCGCAGGAGTGCTTCAAACTGTCTTTCTCCAAAGTGCGATCCTCCGTCGCTTATAACTGTGTGCAGGACACCGAAATGAGGGAAGACGGTCTTCTCGAAAAGCTTGATAACTGACTTGGCGTCGTAGGTTTGGGTGGCTACCGCTTCCACCCACTTCGATACATAATCCACAGCCACGAGTATGTACTGATACCCCCGGGATGGGGGAAACAGTCCCATGTAGTCGATCCCCAATACGTAAAATATTTCTACTTTGATCCAGCTAGCCATAGGAATTTCATTTCTCTACCCTATGTTCCCCGTAAATTGGCACTCTTTGCAAACCTTCACAAACTGTGCAGCGTCTTTAAATAAGGAGGGCCAGTAGAAACCTGACTGTAGCACCTTTGCAGCTGTTCTTTCACTACTCAGGTGACCACCAGAAGGGGAGGCATGGCATTGCTTTAGGATGTCCGTGGTTTCTTCCTCTGGGATGCACCTCCTATACAAGTTGTCGGCGCATATTTTGAACAGGAGAGGATCATCCCAGTAGTAGTTTTTAACATCCGCGAAAAGTTTCTTTTTCTGGTTGTACGTGATGTCAGGAGGCAGTTCTCCGCAAGGAAGATAATTGCAGATGTCCGCAAACAAGGGCAAGCTTTCTTCTTGGGCTTTGGCCAACATAAGAGCTTCGTCGGCGTAGTTGTCATTGATTGGAGGCCCCTCTCTCTCTCAGTCACGATCCTTGATAGGTGGTCTGCGACCACATTCTCTGTGCCCTTCTTGTCGATAATTTCATGGTCGAACTCTTGGAGCAATAAGGCCCACCTCAACAGTCTGGGCTTTGCGTCTTTTTTTGCATTAAGTATTTTATTGCCCCATGATCTGTGTATACCTTGACCTTTGCTCTGACGAGATATGACCTGAATTTATCAAACGCAAAGACGATCACAAGCATCTCCTTTTCAATTGTTGTGTAGTTTACTTGAGCCTCGTCCAACGTGCGGCTAGCGTAGAAAATCACATGCTGCTTTTTGTCTTTCTTTTTCCCCAGGACTGCTCCAACCGCGTAGTCGCTAGCATCGCACATCAGATCAAAAGGTAAACCCCATTCTGGCGCTTGAAGGATAGGTGGTGATATCAAAGCGTTTTTCAGGGCCTGAAAAGCACTTAGACAATCGTTAGAGAAAACAAATTCAACATCTTTTACCAGAAGATTGGACAGCGGTTTGGAAATATTTGAGAAGTCCTTGATGAATCTTCGGTAATAGCCCGCGTGCCCGAGGAAGCTTCGCACCCCCGTCACGGATCTCGATGGAGGAAGCTTGGATATTGCTTAACCTTGCTTGCGCCCACCTCGATCCTGCGCTTTGAGATCTTATGCCCGAGAACGATGCCCTCCCGCACCATAAAATGGCACTTCTCCCAGTTTAGAACTAGGCTGTTCTCCTCACACCTTTGAAGGACCAATGACAGATTCTTCAGACAGCTATCGAAGTCCTTCCCATAGACGGAAAATTCGTCCATGAAAACTTCTACGATGTCTTCTAGAAAATCTGAGAGCATCGATATCATGCATCTTTGAAAGGTGGTGGGGGCGTTGCAGAGTCCGAAGGGCATCCTTCAGAAGGCATAAGTGCCATAAAGGCAGGTGAATGTTGTTTTCTCTTGATCGTCGGACAAGATGGGTACCTGGTAAAAACCTAAAAAGCCATCAAGAAAACAAAATAAATCGTGATGCGCTAACCTTTCAAGAACTTGGTCAATAAAAGGTAGCGGAAAATGGTCCTTCTTTGTAGCCTGATTTAGCTTTCGGTAATCTATGCACATCCGCCAACCGGTGACGGTCCTTACCGCCACCTCGTCACCCTTCTCACCCTTAACCACTGTCATTCCGCCCTTTTTGGGAACTACGTGGATCAGACTTACCCAATTGCTATCGCTGATTGGGTAAATGATCCCCGCATCCCTAAGCTTTATTACCTCTTTCTTGACGACCTCCTTGAGCATCTGGTTCAGCTTCCTGTGGGGTTGAGCCAGAGGCTTGGCAGACTCATCTAAGTTGATGCGATGCATGCACATGGTGGGGCTAAGGCCTTTGATATCATCTACTGAATATCCTATAGCCCTCTTGTGGAGCCTTAACTCCTCAAGGAGTCGGTCCACCTGGTCGCTTGAAATATCGACGTTTACGATGACGGGGTTCCTTTGCTCTTCATCTAAGAACTCGTACTTCAGGCCTTCGGGAAACACTTTTAACTCTGGATTTGGTCTGGGCGCCTTCTCTTGAGGCTCCTCCTCGAGAGAGGCATACTTCACAGACTCCACCACTGTATCCTCTTCTTGCAAATCTTCGTCAGAAAGGTTGAAAAGGCTGAGGTGATTTGCGACCTCAGGATCTTCGAGGTCGGGATCTTGATAGCTTATAGCCCTCAAGAGGGGCCTACTGTCCGGATATCTTCTTCTACTTCCTCGCATAATTTATTGTAGCTATCTACGAAACATGCTGATTCAGATAGAGATGAGCTCTTCATGATCTCTTTCAGCTTGAAGTCGATATGGTCGTTTCTGACCCTTAAAGTGATCATCCCCTCGGAAACATCAATCAGCGCTCTCCCTGTCGCCAAGAAGGGGCGACCAAAGATGATCGGGCACTGGGGGTCTTCAGCTGTATCTATGACGACTATATCGCAAGGGATGAAGAAATCACCAACCCTTATCAGCACATCTTCGACAATGCCAACGAGTCTCTTAAAGGTGTGGTCTGCCAATTGAATCCGCATGTTGGTTCCAACCATGTCGGTCAAGCCCACCCTTTGTGCGAAACTTAGAGGCATGAGGCTAATGCTTGCCCCCAAGTCCGCTAGACCCTTACGCTCGACGTTGTCCCCAATGGCGAATGGGATCGTGAAAGCTCTGGGATCCCTCCTCTTATTCGGCATGTTGGGCTTCAAAAAGGCAAAGGAGGCGGAAGCTAGCTGCACCGTCTCTATCCTTCCTCCCCTTCTCTTCTTCGTGATGAGGTCCTTGAAGAACTTGGCGTACGTAGGCATTTCCTCCAATGCGTCAAGGAAGGGCACTTTGAGATGCAGCTTCCTGATCGACTCCATGAACTTCTCATGACACTTCTTCAGATTCGCCTTTATCAGCTTGTATGGGAACGAAATCCTAGGAGCGTAGGCGTTCCTTCCGCCAGGTAGCTCCTCAGGGAACCCTTGTGCAGACTCTCGAATGTCTGCCTGTCTTTCTTCTCCTTCTGCTGGGTCCGCACCCTCAGGCCTTAGCCCGGGCTCAGGCCTGGCTTCATCACGGTGCCCCAGCGTCCTTCCAGACCTCAGGACTGCCATTACGATAGTTTCAGGGTGTAGGAGTGCTTTTACTGCAGGATTCTCCATCAGAGCAGCCATCTGGGTCAGTCGCTGATCTACCTCGTGCTGGCGCATCTGCAATCTGGCCATCTGGCGTTGCATTGAATTCAGAGCCCCAGGGTTAGGGAGCGTGTTCTGTACCAGACGGTTGATGATGGCATCCTGTCTCTTTATATAGGCAGAAAGCTGCCCAACCAAGTTAGGCTGGCTCACCCTCTCGCCTCGGCCTTGACATTCATCCGTAGAAAGAGATCGCTCGCAACAAGACATGGTATCAAAGCTTGGTGGAACATGTCACAGTTCTCCGGGGTTCCTGTAATGGCACGAAAAATCGAGTTCAGGAAATTGAATTTTTACTTTTAAGAGAATGGCAATAAGAAGAAACAGAAAAGGAGTGCTGTCAAACTCATTTCTAAGCTTGAGGCACTGAAGTGTAGTTAGTGGATTCGGATTCGTCTACAGTACCGTTTTTGCCTTGTCCCCGGCAGCGGAGCCAAAAAGTTGACCGGCCTAAATCGCGCGTCCTAAAATTGGAGGCGGATTTGAGGTAGTCGAGCTTTTACATTTGTAAACCCGAATCCTTCTAGGCCCCCGCAACTTTGTTTACGGGGTCGAAGTAGATATACGTGGTCGAACACAGGGACAAGGGTGGAAGTGTTGAGAACCCAGAATCGACATGCTACACTCCGGCAGGTATAAAAAGATGATAAATTCCCCAGAAGGGAAGCAGTAAGGTGTCACGAACAAAACAAGAAAACTATCTCCAGGTGGAGTTACTAGAAAGATTTAAGGTTTTAGTCATTTAGCAGTTTTTAGAGGTTTTCTTGCAACAGAAACATAAGGATAAAACTAGGGCTAGAGCAAGGTACGAAGGATAAGACTACATCATAACAAGCGGCACCGGTAACATCTTGCACCCCTCCTCTCAGAGCGGATACCTCTAACCAAGCCTCGACACCCCTCTCGAGGTTGCTGGGCTCAAAGTTAGACTGGAATGTTACTGAAACGACTCCGTTCCAGGCACTCTCGTACTCCAAAATCGGACCAAACACTAGATCCACAACACAACTCTCGAAGTTGTTGCGACGGGAAAACACGATTCGGTAGCTAAGCGAAACGAAATCCAAACATACAAGCTAGAGTTCAGATATCAAACATAGCAGTCATCCAACATATTATACCAAGCATAGAGATGAATATATATATATGGATATGTAGGGTTATAGATTTTCAACTAACTATTTTATTATTATGACTAGGTTTTGAATTCAAATTATTCAAAGTATTATCTGAAATCTCACTAGTATACAATTAACATATTCTTAAGTTTAAGAACAACTATATTGTTAGGCATACTACATACAAATATAAGTTCATTACCACATAAAGTTTGCCTAGGTTTTGTTCTACCAATATGAATGAGATTTGTATGTGTAACATCCCTGCCATTTAATTATATTTTGTTATATATAATTACTAACTAATTCAATTGAAGTAGCATTATAAGAAACAAGACCTATTCAAATGTATATGCACATATTACTAATCATTCATATCAATACATTCTAATTGTTATTTATGTACATACATGTATACATTAATTGAGCAACATAATTGATTATATTTAGATTTAGATACACTGGATTTAGTACTTAAGATTTATAAGCTAAAAAGCATATATTATTGAACTGACTTGGTAGTATTAGTACCAGGGTTGTCAGACTCAAACCGGTCAGTGAACCGGTGAGACCTCTGGTTCACAGTTCACTGGTTCAACCAGTGGTCTGACCGGTTCAACCAGTGACATCAGCATGACGTCACTAGTAGTTTAATAGTATATAAATGACTTTGATACTCATGGAAATTATCCCTACAAAAGTTATGAAACATGAATAATAGCATAATTGCTCACAATAACTTGATAAAAAAGACCAAATAACAATATTATACTATTCATGGACATTTATACACCAACGTTTATATAGTATTCAATGTTAAATAACATAAAATAGCAGCAACAATGTATTTCCTTGCTAAATGAGAGAACCGGTCGGTTGGGCAAAAACTGGACCGGTTCACCGGTTCAACCTGTCGGTTCACCGGTTTGATGCCGGTCAGACATCATTTTTGGCTTTTAGAGGAAACCGACCCGGTAGGGTGACCGGTTCACGGTTCAACCGGTTCAACCGGCTGGTCCGGTTCGGTCCTGATAACCATGATTAGTATCTATTAGGGTTGCAATTATCAATCATATGGCCATGAGTATCATCTAACTCATCTTTAGTCTTATTAAAGAAATCTTTTAGGAATCTAAAACTGTAGTAGACGATTATATTAACCTATAGAACCGCATGCTGCCGATGGTCTTCGATAACCAGTTCTTGATTAATCTTGGGATGGAGGGACTTGTTTTTAACCTCATCGTCGGAGCTCCCTGGACCATGTTGGATGTACATCTAGCATCAAGGTGGCAAGAGTAACATGTAGGTCACAACAAAGTCTAGCATTGTCATTGTGTTGACTAGCTTGATGGTTGAGGAAAGGTAAGAAGGTTGATTGGCGAGATGTAAGGTATCTTGTGATAGATCTACAGTTCTCCCTCGAGGAGGTCATAGGGAAAGGCTTTCCGTTATGAATTGTAGGTTGAGCTTTCTCTAGAAGAGGGGTCTAGGGCATATGGATACGTTGGAGGATGACGATGGGATGACACATTGGTTGGGGAAGTGGGCTAGCTGTTGAAGGTGTCGAGCACAAGTGACAGATTCCCCTGGATGTGGATGGCATTCCATCTACAAGGCCTAGACTGTTAGACTTAACCCTTATGCACCCGCATGTTTTATGACTCATTCATGTGTGGTCGCGGCTAGATAGGATAGTTGCATGAGCAATCAACTCCTCTGCCTTACTTTGCGCTTCTAGTTAGATGAGGCCGCAATAAGTGGATCATGGGATTGCACGATAGACCACCATCGTGACCTGTTTTATTGCATTCTGTTGTTTACTATTTAAGCACTGAATACAACTGAAAACGCTGTGTCAATTGGCAGCACCAAAACTCCATTTCTTCCAGCTATAGTGTGCGTGTGTTACTAGTGATTTCAGCCTTCGGCAACAACATAGACGACGACGCCCATCACTAAAAGTCATGGCAGGGAAGGGGGGAAAATGATGGCCATATGTGGAGGCAGGTCATTTACAGTGGTCGAAGTCAAGGGGATACAAACCTCTGTCGACTAAGGTTTGTAGCAGTTGTCGTTGATTGGAAGGTTTCGATCTGCAGATCCAGCACACCCATTGCCACAGATTGGAATTCATTTGAAGTTACAACGTTGCATATCTCTACAAGTAGGCGGTACGTTAATGAGAGAGGCAAAGGCCACAACAAGGTGCAGAGATCACCGGAGAGGCAAAGGGGGATTAGATGAAGAGGATAGGTGGAGGCTGACAACTTGGAGATACATGTCTGGTGGTGGATGGTGGAGGTAGAGGAGCCGTTGACGATGCAGACTGGTGAAGGGTAGGTGGTCGATGGTGGTGACTTGTCGTTAAGGTTGGCATGCATATCAAACAGATCCCCAGGATGATCGACCATCGACTGAGAGCTGGAGGAGATGGAGACCTCAGTCCAGGCAGAAGATTTGTGGTGTTGTCATTGGTCTTTTGCAAGTGGAGACACCCAACAGCTGTGGCGGCAAGTTCCTGTTACCTTGGCGGTTGGACATGATTGCAGATCTTGGTGGTGTGGCTGCTGTTGTTTGATTGACTGATGATGGTGCTGGTGGCAGTATAGTTAACAAAGAGGAGAGAAGGGGAAGAGAGGAAGTGGAGCAGGTTGGCGTCTAGGTCTTCCTCTGTTAGGCGTCCAGTTGCTAGGAGAAGAGAAGAAGATGGCGCCCATGTATCTAAGATTACAAGGAGAGAGAAAGAGATAGAGAGAGAAGGACGAAGGAGAATAAATAGGAGAGGGTGGAGGAGGACACGGGAAGGTTGAACAAGTGCAGATCACCAATGCAGATCGTCGAACTGGTCGTTCATAGATTAGAAAGCACAAGGCACGCGATGTGACGAGGAGAAGCTGGGGCAGCCTTGGACTGGGCTAGTATAGGATAAGAGGAGTTATGAAGAGTTTAAAGTGTGACCAAGCATTAAAATTAATGTAGCCATGTCACACTATTTAATTCACTTTGAGAGGTACATTTAATGTTGAATTGACCTTAAAATTACTAGATACCCTAATTTCACTATAAGAAATTTGGATTTCATATAAGTTTTGCATTTTGAAATCTTTTGTGTCATAATCATTTACATGTGTATTAAGTACTCAATAAGGGTATTCACTCACATTTAATATCCAATTAAGATGTTCATACTCTCTCAATTTATCCTAGCCATTAATCCTAGGGATATTGTAGACTATTAAACCAGAGACAATCTAATTGCTTTTTCTCATCAGTTACTACCGTTTGATTTGTTTTGGTTATCTTTCCTTAGATTTCACATATAGTTTATATTTATGAAATAATAATATTGTTTTACTATGATAAATTGTAGCACACTTAAACTCAGGGTAACAAGAGTCTTGATGTTATCATGATAGAAAATGTCTGGAAAAAGTAGGGTTAACTTATGAACCCACATTTGAGTATGTGACAACACTCCACCTCTTAAAGATGAATTTGTCCCCAAAATCCATCCAATCAAATTAGCCCACCATTATGCCTAGTATGTATCAAATAGTATTTATTTTCTTTATAGTAGTCACTTACCTACTTACGTTCACCATTATATATACATGAATATAGGTCTAAAAATTGGTTTAAATTATCCAAGAACATTTATGGTGGTATAATTAGTAAGGCTTATCCATTAATCCTGGTTTTGTCATAGCTACATATGTTTGACATTATCACTTGGATTTATCTAAGATCTCCTTATTGCAACAATTATTAATCTCGATTGTTTTTTAAGTTAATGTACACTCCCAGGTGTACAAAACTCTACCCCTTAAAAAGGATTTATCCATAGATCATCTAGAGGGGTAACATGGATGGATCAAATAGGTATACTGTTACAACCCCAATTTTTGGGTTCATTTGCTGAGAAATGTAATTTCTCATATTAAAGATATTTGGACAAATAATGATACAATTTATTTTGTATAAATGGATTTCGTTTACAATAGCCTTGATGATTGTGTTGTGGGCTTTATTGGCTATTGGGCCCAATAACAAGGAAAAAAACAAAAGGAACTCCATTATTAATACGAAATGGAGAAAAGGAAAAATGTAGAAACATCTAGAAGATACAAAAATAAAATTCAAAGGTGGATTTCATGCCACTTGGGTTCCTTGGGTCCCAAGGAGTCCAAAGTTGCAAAGATAAGGAAACAAGAAAAGAAAAGATCAATTAAGTATTTCTTTATTAAGAGAGAAGAAAACAATGGTAAAATGTGGAAAATAAGTGGAAAGAGGTATTATTGAGTTATCCTTGGTGGATTTTCGTATCCAAAGGATTCTTAATGTTAAAAGGAATGTCAATGAGGAAACTAAAAGAGAAATAAAGAGAAATCCTCAAAAACATATATTTTCTATACTACTATAAAAAGAGCGAGTTTGATGCTGCACTCTCCTTGATTCACTCTCTTCTCTCCTTTTTTCAAGGGATTTTGCTCCTACAAATATTTATTCTCACACTCTCCTATTAACTTTTATAATCTTTAATTCTATATTTCTCTCTCCATCCTACGGAAATGGTTCCTTGTTTCTATCCTTTCGAACAACCAACACAAATATCTTTTAACGTAGAGACCCTTTCACGGATAAATCTTCTCTCCACACATTTTCAACAAATTTTATATGTCACGTGCATGTGCACGTGTGCGTTCACTAGTAATAAGAAATAAACAAGATAATGAGAAATAATGGGTATAGATGCATCTAGAAGGATAATGAATATCGAATAAAAAGGATTTCAAAATATTAGAGTTTCTTGGGGTCCAAGGATCCCCAATGAGGAAAAAGAAAGAGAAAATACCAATAATAGAAAAAGAGAAGGAGAAAATACCAATAATAGAAAAAGAGAAGATAATGTGATGCATAATTAATGGATTATGTAGTACTGTTAAAAAGGAAGTATTCTATTAAATGAAAATAGAATTTTGTGCCTATGGGTTAAAGGGCAAGTACTAAATGAATAAAAGAAGTGATTTTGGAAATCCTAATATCTAAAGAATAAGGAATATTAAGGAGATAAGTAAGAGAGAGAAGATTGCTTATTCATGAAGGAATATAGTTTCCTAGTAGGAAAGAGACTTGGATCTCGTGGATGAGCATCCTAGGGCCTATCTACCCTCCCCTATATAAGGGGTACGATCCTGGGCTGAGTCCAGAAGATCCCACACATCATCCTTTACTCTTCTTCCTTACTTTTGTCCATAAACCCTAACCATGGGTAGAAGCGCGAGCACGGAGCTAGATGGAGCCAATGAAAGTTCACGATGGAGGCGTGATGTACCACGATGCCAAAGAGCAACTTGGCCATCGAGGCCGTGCCCTGGAGCATGCACAACAGCAGCCGCCAGGCTGCAGTGACGGCCGCAAGAGCAGGGCCGATGAGCGAGGAGCCGACCACCTTGGCCAAGAACTTGGGATGCCCCTGTGTGCCAGAGCATGGTGGAGGTAGAGCATCAGCTTCCGGAGAGTTTCAAGTCCTGACCTGGGAGGGAGAGCCGCGCCAAGGGCCGCCCTCGGCGGCCGCCGCTGCTGATCTGAGGTTGAAGACAACCTATCGATCAATGGATAAAAATACCCCTCCAGGGAATAAAGGGCGGCAACTTACGCGAGGGTAAAAGCGTAAATTCATAATATTTCCAAGCAAGCCGTGTTGCATGGAAATTGATGACGTGGCTCTCTCTGATTGGCCAAAAGGTATATTTTCTTGCATAAATCATAACTAAAGATTGGTAGCTCCGATGGAAATATGCAAAATATAAAAATTGATCAGTTGAATGTGTAGAATTCAATAAAAATACTTTAGAATCTTATTTGTTCCTATTTGCAAAAGTATGCTAAATTAATGAAAAGTACTTTGAAATCATGTTAGGAACCCCAATTGAAGTTAATGGTTAAATTCATGATACTTAATTGACGAAATTGAGTAATAGCAACCTGTTAAAACGTTAATGATGAACTTGAACCTAATGTAGATGAATTATTGCATGATTTAGGATTTTACACCAATTATGAACAATTAAGCAGTTAGAAACCCTAATTTAGGGTAAAAGAGGAGAAGATCATATTTAAATTGAATAATGTGAAAATATGTTGTTAAATGATGGTTCTAAGCTCTTTCAAGTATAAAAGCTCCTAACTATGGATGAAAAACCTTAATTTGATAATTAGGGTTTTCTAGTGGATTAATGTGAAATCAATGATAAATAATGTTCATATGTGAATTAGACCATAATGAACTACGAATTAATGATAATGACTTTGTCATGGATTAAAAGGATAAACATGGTAGCTTTAGTGAAAAAGAGGCTTAATGGACTTAATTGATGGTTAATTGTGATGTTTCTAAAATTAAGGTTATATGTTGTTAAAAGGTAACCTTAATAACTTTCGTGAAGGATAGATGAGAAATTAGGGTTTAAAAGAGTAAAATGAAGTAAAAACCCTAATTGCAAAGTAAACCCTAAAAGAGGTAGAAATCCTAAAAAGGAATAGAAGCCCTAAGTAGCAAGATGGTTTGAATAGATTTTGATAAAAAGGAATTGGATGTGATTTCAAGATTCTTGTACTTGATTGGATTTCCCTTCTTGGTTGATTCTGTCTCAAATCTGCCTGACAGGTATGTGGTTACACTTATGAATATCTCAAATTAGTTTTTTGAGGTTTTCTGAAGTTTTCATTACTGACTTGAATTAAACTTTTGGATGAATTTAATTCATGTGAACTATAAGGTGGATATGACTATCACTTAAGACATGTGCCTACTAGCTCAAATCCTAGTCCCCTATGTAGCTTAATGGATTGACCTAGTACATGGCTACCTATGGGGTAGGCCCATTAGGTCATTGGATGACTTAGTACATGGCTACCAATGGGGTAGGTCCATCTAGTCACTATTGAGTTAGGGATTGGGCTACCTTTAGGTAGGGCCATGCGACTCTATAACCCTAAGTATTTGCTACCTACGAGGTAGGGCCATGGGGGTAAGGATCTACCATAGAGAGAGGTAGTATCCAAGTCCACTGTAGGGACATTACGGAGATAGGGGATATGTAAGGATTGAGTAGTATGGCTTAAGACATAATCTTGGCTGTTAGATGATAATTGGTTGATTACATTGTTATCATAATTGCACGATTATTGTTTCCCCCACATACCAACTTTTTGGTGACCGACGTTTTGTTTGTTGGTGTTTTAGGTACAAATGAAATGAACAAACAATAAAGTGGCATATGTGGAATAAATGAGAATTAAAGTGCAAAGGAGGATTAGTTAGATTAGTATCTATGTGGATGGAAGTTTAGAAATCCAAGTTTTCAAAGGTATGCAAAGTTTAAATTTTTAATACAACTTTCCAATTTAGTTTAGTAGAATTTGATAATTATTATTGATTGTTTGTCGAACCTTTGATATGGAAATTGGGATAACAACGCTGACCTCTTGGTCTCCCTTAATTGGGGGTTACTGGGAGGCGGGATTATTACATATACATATTCATAATTTCTACATACTTTCTACATTACACTTAGGCTTACAGTCTCATGATAGGTCATGCCAGTCAAGGATTTATATACTAAAGGGTTTATCTACTATTCAAACTTTCATGCAGTGTTAACTTGGTTCCAAAAACCATCAGAAAAATCTAAAAAGATTCTCTTTTGTACATATAATTTGATAATGAAAATAAGTTTTCGGTAAAGCTTTGCAATGAAGATCCAAAAATTGGCCCCAAATAATCAATCCAAGAACCAACTCAACCACTTTACACAACACATACACTATCACTTCATTAACAAACTCTTTGAACAACTAAAAGGGCATATGATTGTGTCTGCAATTGATGCAAGGATTTTGAGTCACTTTTATAGGCTAGTTTTACATTCGTTTTATGCGTTTATTGGTCATTTTCATGGTTAATATCACATGATTCATTTCCTTTAGCTTATAATATTGTTGTGCATCAAATTACCCTATTTTATCTCATTTGGTATAAATAATCATATTTATCAAAGTTGATTCGAGTTTATCTTTGATTTTCAGGCAAAGCGGATATGCAGCTGTCGATATCATCGACGTATGTCAATAGTATCGACATGACCACAGGGAGGTTCTTGGATTTGAGCCAAATGGCTCGATACCATCGACTCTGAAGTTGATGGTATTGAGACGTCTTCAGCGAGCCAAAGATCCCCAGGTCGATACCGTCGACCCTGAAATCGATGGTATCGAGATTACATCAGAGAAAACCCCAGAAAAGAAAAGGACCACCGATATTCATAGCAGGTCGATATCATCGACCCACCGTCGATGGTATCGATGCCGTCATATCAATTACTCTATAGATCGAGTTGAATCGGATGGCTGTGATGTTTTTGTGGCCTTAAGTCGTACTTATACATAAAAACGGCAGCCCTAAAGGGGAAATCACGTCATTAGATGCAACACGAGTCTCGAGGAGAAAAGGAGAGAAGAACGGAGCCCAGAGCTATGCTCCGATCATCGTGAAGGCTGCAGGAGGAATTTTCACTGTAGGAAGGCTGTAGATCACTCATCCTACATCGAGGAATGCCCATATCTCCTCCGTTCAGGGGTTTACATCACATCTATTCACGTTTTCTCCATGTTTTCCCTTCCTCTCATCATGTTTTCTACTGAGATGAACATGCAGGGCTAATACCCTTTGTCTTTAGGACCGAGAGTAGCCTGGGTAATCATTGTATGACATTTTTGACATAGTTTATCATATTTTGTCTCTAAAATTCGTGGCATGTTATTGTTTTCTCTATTATATCATTGTGCTTGATCACCAAAATGGTAATCCAATACCCTTAATTACTTTTGATGAAGAATTAACAGTTGAAAAGAGACGATAATCACATTAGTCTATAAATCCCTTGGGAAAGGTGATGTACGATTAATGGTGGGAACCTTTAGATTTATATTTCATGCACCTTATCTGAGGCATAGGTTACTATTGGCGTGGAACCGACTTAGATTAAGGTAGTGAGTTGTATCATGGAAGTGAGCAACTCTAATTTTAGGCCACTACCCAAATTAGGAGACAATTTATGATTATTGTGTGAAATTTAGTGCAACGAGAGCTCGTGATGAAACCGCAAAATTAAAGATTCCATATAAATTGATTAAACTAAATATTCAATCGATTGCTTGTTTTCCTTTAATTTAATTTTCTTTTTCAAAACACTCTCCAAACTTTTATAATCAATTTAGCTGATCGTGAGTAGATAGTAGTCATCTACCGACAATTTTGTTTCCCTGAGTTCGACTCGGGCCTCAGAAGGCCTGTATTACATTGACGCGTGCACTTGTGTTATACACATGGTAAATCGTGTCAAGTGTTCTGGCACTGTTGCCGAGGAAACGACGATTGTCGGCACTACGAGTGCTACAAGCGGCCACTCTAGGCCACTTTTTCTTTTTATTTGCAATTTTAATTTTTGAAATTTACCATCTATTTTTCATATTCTGTATTCATCTAGCACTGTGCTTAATTAATTTATCATTTTGCAGGTACTAGTGCATGGTGAAGACACATAGAATAGACTACGCATAGTCATCACCAGAGGTCCCACCTTCGGGATCAGACGACAGGGAGAACAACATCCAAAATCAACCCCAGGACGTATATCTAGATTTTGTACCAGAAGCTATGGCTGAGGAACATACAATATGTGAGAAGATAAAAGCATCTTCCTCCTCTGCGTCGAAGGGGCCAATCAAAAGACAAGCAATCAACATTCCTACATATAAAATTGATTCGACACTGATGAATTTGGTTAAATCTCAAGCGTTCCATGGGCTTAAGAATGAAGATCCCATGGCCCACATAAGCACTTTCGTGGAGAACTGTGACATGATCAAGATTGACCTGTTTCCACAGGAGGCCCTCTATTTGAAGTTATTTCCCAGTTCACTAGTAGGAAATGTAAGAGAATGGTTTAAAAATCTTGATGATGAGTGCGTCGTGACGTGGGATAAAATGATTGAAGTCTTCTTTGAGCAATTTTCCCACCTGAGAAGACCAATGACTTAGTAAGGAAGATTCACAATTTCAGTCAAAGGGTCGGTGAGACCTATTCTGAGACATGGGAGTGCTTCCAGATCATGTTGAGGTGGTGTCCACATCACAGGCTTGATAGAGAGAAACAAGTGAAAATCTTTTACTTTTCTCTAAATGAGCATGACAGGAGCAACTTAGACTCAACAGGCTCCGGTTTCTTTCTGAACAACACCGACGCTAGGTATTGGGAGATTCTGAAAAATATGGCCAAAAAGTAGTCATGGGGTGATAGAGACGCACCAGAATAGGTTTGAGTTGTAGCAGAGTCAAATGCCATTAAGGAGCTAAAAGAGAAGATGGACTTATTAGCCAAGAGGTTGCTAAGAAAAGAAGATGAAGGATATGATGATGAGGCACAAGTAAAGTTCATGCGCCAGCAATAGGGGTATAGAAATAATGACTACTCTTGGAGGAAGGACAAAAAGTTTTCATGGAAGGACCCAAATAACTTCCTACAGGATCCTGATGCTAAGCCACAGTCGACGAAAGAGGAAAAGAGCAATGAGTTGCTCAATAAGGTGATAAAGCAGAATCAAGAGCTCATGAGCACGTTTGGCCAACAAATTAAGCAATAAGGAGATTTTATGAATCAGTTTGGACAAACTCTACAAAGCCATGGAGTGCAGATGAGGACTTTAGAGACATCCATAGCATAGATGGCAGTTGAAATAGCTAGTCTAAGAAAGCCCACAATATAAGGTTTCCCAGGAAATACCAATATTCCAGGATGGAACCATCAAGCCAAATCCATTCTACTAAGGAGTGGAAAGAAACTTTTAAACCAGAAGGCCGATGAACCAATCCCCCCACAACCACAAGATCAAGGTGAGGCCGCAGAGGATACAGTGGTAGAGACAGTTGAAGATGATGCAGGAAAATCCATAGAGGAGCCTATTGCAGAGAAGGAGAAGGATCATATGACCCTTAAGTGCCACCACATCAGAGGGCACAGATCGTCCCCATCCCTTACCCCAACAGTCGCAAAGCCAAGAAAGTAGATGTAGAGTTCAAGAAATTTCTGGACACTTTTAGGAAACTTTATGTTAATATTCCTTTGTTACTGGCGATTGAGCAAATCCCCTCGTATGGTAAATTCTTGAAAGATATAATTACCAAGAAGAGGAAGATACCTGATGCAGAAGTACTAGTGCTCAAGGAGGAGGTTGCACTTTCATTCTGGTAAGCTGCCACCAAAGAGACAAGATCCGGGCTATTTCAACATCTCCTGCTACCTCGGAAAAGTAAAATTTGGTGAGGCACAATGTGATTCCGGGGCAAGTATCAACTTGATGCCCCTTTCCACATTCAAAAAGCTCGGACTAAAAGAATATCCACAGAGCAATATGACCATTCAACTGGAGGACAATTCCGTGGTGAGGCCGTATGGTATTTACGAAGATGTCTTAGTCAAGGTTGATAGGTTTGTGTTCCCGGCTGATTTTTTTTGATCCTTCAAAGCTTGTTGCTCCATTTTACTATTCAAAAGAAAACTGTACAAGTGTATAAAACTATACATAACAGAGAGGAAAAAAAACTAACAGAACATATCTATTCCTATCTTAACATGGTTCCAGACCGTATCAATATCTCTAGCTTTCTCTTCGAATACCCTCTCATTCCTTTCCTTCCACACTTCATGAATAAAGAACATCACGAAAGTTCTAGCTCTCATACTCATAAGGCCAGTAAGTTCAGGAAAAATATGTAGGCCTTCTCCCAGCTGATTTTGTTGCCATGGAAATTCAAGATGAGCAAGGGAATGAGCTGCTTATGGGTAGACCCTTTCAAGCCATTGCCGATATGATATTGGAGATGGGTAGAGGATGGTTGACTATGGGTATATCCGAGGAAAGATTTGAAATACTCATGCCACCAAATACAAAGCAACAATAAGCAAATGAACAATGTCATCAAGTAAAGCATTTCGATCACAATATCTCTCAGCCTAAGAAAGCCATTTCTTGATATGGCTCACGTATGACAAAGGTAGATAAGGGAACCATTGCAGTGGACAACATGGAGCAGACAAATGTGATCTCTCTTACAAAAGAAGTGGGTTATCCTGATGATGATGAAGAAGAAGTTTCTCCGTCTACTAAGGATGAGGCTATAGTGGTCCTTGTGTATGATTCACACCCGTAATTTCCCCTTGAGGCATGTCTGTTCAACTTAATGGAGGATTGGATGAGAAGCACCTCACTCCAAGAATGTGTGAAAATGCTTCAAGTGCTTCCCCGCCACTACGCAAAGCACTATGAAGATCTAGGCCCAATGACGCCATCGCTTCTGTCTTCCTTGGTCAGCCCACCTGAGTTGGAACTTAAGCCACTGCCTCCCCACTTAAAGTATGCTTTCTTGGTAGATAATGAGAAGCTTCCGATGATCATATTGGCATATCTGAGTGCCAATGAGGAAGAACAGTTAATGATTGTATTGAAAGACCACTGAGGTGCATTTGGGTGGTCTGATTCTGACATTAAGGGGATCTCCCCTACTCTTTGCCAGCATAAGATTCATCTTGTGGAAGGAGCCAAGCTAGTGATTCAACCACAATGTTGACTTAATCCTAGCATGATGGAGATCGTCAAAAAGGTGGTAATCAAGCTTCTTTCGGCGGGCATCATCTATGCCATTTCAGATTCGACATGGGTAAGCCCCACACAGACTAAAAAGGGGGGAATCACTGTCACTCAAAATTTGTTGAATGAACCTGTCACCACCCAATTGGTAACTGGGTGGCGTGTTTGCATCGACTACCGCCAGCTGAATTCCGATACTCTAAAAGATCACTTTCCTCTCCCATTTATTGATCAAATTTTAGAGCGACTGGATGGCCACTCTCATTTCTTCTTTTTAGATGGATATTCCAGTTACAATCAGATTTCCATTGATCCTAAGGACCAAGAGAAGTATACCTTTACTTGTCCTTATAGAACTTTTGCTTACCGCCACATGCCTTTTGGTTTATGCAATGCACCGACCATGTTTCAACGCTGCATGCTTTCTATTTTCTCTGATATGGTGGAGCACTATTTGGAGGTTTTTATGGATGACTTTTCCGTCTATGGTGCATCGTTTGAAGAATGTTTGCACAATCTTAATAAGGTGTTGCATAGATATGGGGACACACATTTGGTCCTGAATTGGGAAAAGTGCCATATGATGGTAAATGAAGGCATAGTTCTTGGACACAAGGTGTCCAGCAAGGGACTGGAGGTGGATCCAATGAAGATTGAGGTTATTTCTAAACTACCTCCACCGAATTCAGTGAAGAGGGTAAGGAGCTTCCTTGGTCACACGAGGTTTTATCGCCAGTTTATCAAGGATTT
The DNA here is from genome assembly GCA_963693085.1 of Alisma plantago-aquatica. NCBI lineage: Eukaryota > Viridiplantae > Streptophyta > Magnoliopsida > Alismatales > Alismataceae > Alisma > Alisma plantago-aquatica. The sequence continues at coordinate 729,594,548 of OY856413.1, read as the reverse complement.
TTCAAAAATCACTAAGCCTCTATCAGAATTGCTTCAGAAAGATTCAGTTTTTGATTTCAATGATAAATGTCTGCATGCTTTTGAGGCACTCAAGAAAAAATTGATTTCTACACCGGTTGTTCAAATGCCGGATTGGACTAAGCCCCTCGAGCTTATGTGTGACACATCCAATTTTGCGGTGGGGGCTGTTCTGAGGCAGCGTCTTGAGAACAAACCCATCATGATTTTTTATGTGTCTAAAACCTTAAATGATGCCCAACTAAATTACACCACTACCGAGAAAGAAATACTTGCCATGGTTTTCACTTTTGAAAAATTTAGGCAATATTTAGTGGGTTCTAAGGTTGTGGTGTGGACTGATCATGCCACCATAAAATATTTAATGAAGAAAAAAGATACTAAACCTAGATTGATTAGGTGGATCTTATCATTGCAAGAATTTGATATCGGAATTAAAGATAAGGCGGGCATTGAGAATGTGGTTTCAGACCACTTATCTCGGTTAGAGGGGATTGATGAGAGGGATACTAACATACCCATTACCGAGACATTTTCGGATGAGCAAATTCTTTCAATTCAATCTACAGATCCATGGTTTTCGCATATTGTTAATTACCTCGCATGTAAGGAAATCCCTAACGATTGGACTTATCAAGAGAAAAAAAGATTTTTCCATTCCTTGAGATATTATTTTTGGGATGACCCTATTTTTTTGAGGCAATGCAGGGATGGAATCTTACGTAGGTGTGTACCAGAAATCAAATATGATAGTGTGCTTAGTCACTATCACACACTACCCACCGGTGGCCATCATGCGAGCGCAAGAATGGCGACAAGGTTCTAGAGAGTGGCCTTTATTGGCCTACACTGTTCAGAGATACCTATGATTATGTGGGGCGATGTGATTCCTATCAATGGGCAGGTAATATCTCAAAATGGCAAGAGATGCCCCTCACTGTATTCCAAGAAGTCAAGGTGTTTGATCTGTGGGGTATTGATTCATGGGACCCTTTGTGTCCTCCAACTCCAATTTATACATTTTACTTGCTGTTGATTATGTATCGAAGTGGGTAGAGGCAATACCCACAAGGACTAATGATGCTGCAGTTGTGTGTCGGTTTGTGAAAGATCATATTTTCTATAGGTTTGGAGCACCACGAATGATCATTAGCGATGGGGGCACCCACTTTACAAATCAAAAGTTTGCGGCATTGTTAAGCAAATATGGGATCAAACACAACGTAGGTACCCCGTATCACCCACAAACACAACGCCAAGTGGAAGTGTCAAACAGAGAGAAAAAGAAGATCCTAGAACGCACTGTGGCCTCGTCAAGGAAAAATTGGAGTGCATTGCTATCAGATTCACTATGGGCATGCATGTATGCCTTTAAAACACCTATAGGCACTACGCCTTTTAGGTTGGTGTACGACCGGGCCTGCCATTTTCCGGTAGAATTGGAGCACAAAGCGCACTAGGCGCTAAGGAAGGTGAATATGAGCATGGACAAGGCAGGAAAGAAGCGGATTTTGGAGCTCAATGAGCTGGATGAGCCAAGGATGAATGCCTATGAGAAATCAAGGATCTATAAGGAGCGAACAAAGCAAATCCATGATCACCACATTTTGCTGCGTGTGTTCAAAAAGGGTGAAAAGGTGCTTTTGTTCAATTCATGGTTTAAGTTTCACCTTAGTAAATTATGATCACGTTGGAGTGGACCATTTGTGGTAGAGGAAGTGTGACCCCATGGTGCTATCTTGGTTAGGGATGGTGATAGAACGTTCTTAACGAATGGTCAAAGATTGAAGCACTATTATGGGGAGGACTACAGAAGGGAGGTGCATGAGGTGAAACTCATGGCACTTAAAGACGACTGATGAGCTTAATTGCATCTAGCCTAAGACGTTAAAGGAGGGCGCTTGTTGGGAGGCAACCCAACCATTGGTAGTTGCATTTTCATTTAGTTAATTTTTCATATTTTTAATTAATTTTCATTAATTTGACACTTAGATTTGTAAAATGTACCGTGATAGGTGTGTTAAGTGTGCATGACTTCTTAGGTGTCAATACCATCGACCCTTGAGTCGATGGTAGCGACAGGGGTGCAGAGCGACTGCTACAGAAAAATTGCTCCGTCGATACTATCGACGACCTCGTTGATAGTATCGACCACCCATCAGGTTCTTTGACCAAATTTCTGGAGCAAGTCGATGGCATCGACCCATGGTTGATGCTTGTGAGATCTTTAGAGATGTTCAGAGAAATTCTTAAGTTGATACCATCGACCCTCAAGTCGATGGTATCGACCCAACTTTAGGGAAATCAGAGCCAAAGCCTCACGAGGATGAAGTGACATCCACAAATGTCGATGCCATCGACCCAAAGTCGATGGTATCGACACGACACATCAGCGATATACGGGCCAAATCTGAAGACGTGCGCCAAATTTGGAGGCTGATCTGTGGCACGAGTCGATACTATCGACGCCGGTCGATGGTATCGATGCGTCATCGATCTGGGCCCCCACATCCAGCAATCGATGACCGTCAATACTAGCGAAGTGCGGATTGTGTTAAAGGTGTCGATACCATCGACACCCCGTTAATGGTATCGACGGGTCAATAGGGGTGCCGACCTTGGCTATAAAAGGAAGGGTGAAAGTCATTTCTTCTGCACACCTTCAGAACTTCTATTCTTCTGATTGAGCCAGAGTATCTGTGAGCAACTAGTGGCATGCATTTAGCGAAGAGCAAGCTTCCCTGAGTCCTCCATTGACAACGGAGAACTTCTTCTCCGATCTTCTCCGAGATCTACCTTCTCTATCTCTTTTCTTAGGTCATCATCGTGAGGCACAGAGCTTCGTCTTCTTCACACACTGCACCAATGGAGATCGAGATGTTGGTTCCTCCACCGCCAGGCTCCATCCCCTGTTCGAGGCTTGCACATCCTTCGACGGATGTGAAGAAAGTCTATGAGGAGCTATTAAAGCGGACCATCGAGCTGACAAGATACTGTGACCGACGCATGATCTGGGATCTCAGATTTGAGGAGAATATGACATATGTCCTCCATGGCCAAGTGGGGAGGACACTCAGGTTCGATGACGTGGTCAGCCATCATGTGGAGGGCCACCCCTTCTTTGGTGAATGGCCAACTTATAAGGAGCTAGTGGTGGAGTTTATGGCGTCTCTCGACATCTGCATCATGCCCAACGACCTCAACACCTCTGACCGTGAGTGGATTAAGGGCCGAGTATCTTTTCGGGTTTTCAACTGCAATTACACAATCACACTCGAGCAGTTCAACTCCATCTACAATTGGTGGCATTCACCTAAGAAGCACAGACGGCCAGACAACCGAGCCGACTACGATGCCATGTTTTCTGATTTGGTAACCACTTCGGTGGGCAAGACACTTAGTTACCACAATGCAGCCGTCACCGACTTCGACCACCCATTTATGTGGATTCTACACTGCATGATATGTATTACTTTCTTTGCTCGTGGTGAGGTGTCACTAAGAAAATTTTAGGAGACCAATTTATTTTTCCTTCACGAGTTGCTGACGACGGAAAAGCTCAACTGGGGCACGTTCTTTTTGACGCACATGATGGAAGTGAAGAGAAGAATGCAATGAGCCCCAATTCATTTTGGGGGACTCATCACACCTCTAGCCATCTATCTCGAGCTAGATCTTTCTTCAATGCCTCCCTTGGTGAGTAAAAGCTCCGTCAACCTACATCATCTACATCGGTCGAATCTGCTGACAATTCATGACGGTGTGGTTTATGCACATTGCCACGTCAATAAGGAATATCAGGAGTGCACACTCCCTGATCCCGTCTTCAACATTCAGGTGGGCCAACACTTCAGGTGGCCCATCATTGCTATTGAAGACTCCGATAGCAAGGAAGACATAGACGACGGTGACAACGATGAGGGCGACAAGCATGAGGAGGAAGAGGAGACTGTCACTCCTCTCCAGGCACGAGTAGCACCATGGAAGAGGCCACACTTCTACCTAGGGGCTTCATCATCCTCTCAGCCACTGACACCTCAACCCTCTTAGGAAGGAGAGGATGTCTATTCGATGCAAGACATGTATTCGATGCTGCAGGATATTCAGCAGACTCAGCAACAGGACACTACATCTTTTGCTAGCATCCAGGAAACCACAAACAGGCTGTACGTGAATCAACATGCTATCTTTGAGAATGAACTCCATCTTTTTGCTAACCAATAGAAGGTCTACGACCGGTTGGGGAGGATTGAGTAGCAACAGCAGCCTTTCTACGACCACTACTGGAGTAGGGACTACTTTGGGGGCTACCCACAACCACCACCCATGCCACCCTATGATCCCAACTTTCAGGGACAATATCCTGCTTGGGATCCCAGTGGTCAGCAGTACCAGCCATATCCACCGCTAGATCAATAGGGGGTATCACTATTCCACCCTATGAGATTGTTTTTGACTATAAGGCCATAGTCGAATTCAAGCTTGGGGGGGAGATGGAACAATTTCTATCATAGTTTTATTTCCTTTTCTTTTATATTAGCATTTTTCTTAGTTTTTTTACAATTTCTTTTAGTTGGGTAATTTTGTTATTTACAACTTTCTAGGATCCACATTCTATCTAGTGTAATCTGTGGATGTCTAATGTAAATGTGTCATCTCAATGTTTTTCATATGGGGGTAATGTGTGCAATTGTCTGAAATTGGAGCATAATTAAAAATTTCCCAAGAAATTATAAGTTGGACTTGTTTGAAATTGAGCACATAACTTAGAAAAATAATTGGGTAGGTCAACTTTAAAACATATGATCATAACTGTACATCCTTATGGTTCAAGAAATGTGGACATATTTGGATGTTGTGCCTAAAATGACCAAACGGTAACGGGACTTTAATCAAAAGTGAGAGAGAGAAACCCATTGATTGATTGGTACACATGTCAGTAAGGAGGGACATATAATCTTTTCCAATGGTTCTATCAATTAGTCTTGTGATCTATCCACCTCATTTCATTCAAACCCCACCATGAGAACGGGAAGCACTTTACAGTTTTTCATATCTTGATTACATCTCATGTAGATAGGTATTTTCACATATTCTTGCATGAAAATGAAAAAAAGTAGTTATACATGCACATTATCCTTAGGTTCATGTCATAGTAGTTGCATAACTGTCATTATGTAGTTGCATTTGCATCTTTTGAGCATTTAGTACATCATGTGTCTTATGTTCTTCTAAAAACATTAAAGGTGTTGAACTTGTTCCATACCCTCCAAAAGAATGCATTAAATGTACCAGTTATGTAAAAGGAAAAAGCCCCAACAAATAACTCATTGTCATTCATGAAAATGAGAGCTTGAATATACATATACACACACACAGATATATATATATATATATATATATATATATATATATATATAAAGATAAAATTGAGAAGTAATAAAGAAGAAGAGGGAGAGAGGAACATGTTTTTGCCAGAGAATTAAGAAGAATAAGCACATGGGGTACTCTTTAGTAGATATTCCATCTCTCCTTGAGACAGAATGATAGTGCATGCATCATTCCACAAAAAATGTAGTATTAGGACATTTTCATTTGCATTTTACATCATGATAGGTCATTAATTTTTGTATTGCATGATTGACTGTTATGTGCTTCCATCTCTTCCACAACCACCTATTCCATCCAACCGTTGCTCAAAATGGTAGGCCACCAATGATTATCTCCTAATTCTTGTATATCAGGAGATCTGCTTCCATGTAGATGGTAGTTAGGACATGAGCAATGTAGATAGAAGATCACAATATGCACCAAGCCTGAACCGAATGAATTTATTATATCAACTGCCTTATTTGATAGTGTTCGTTAGTCTTGGGGTGGGCATCTCTCATGGACGATTATTGTCACCTTTAGGGTAGATACCGTTCTGTGGCCAGTGAGGGCCAGTATGTGCCTTGCAAGAGGGAATCATTTTGAGATGTCTTTTATGCTAATATGTTCTTTAGTTGACCCTCACAATTATATTATGTAGTTTTGTTGCTTGAGGATGAGAAAAGTTCAAGCTTAGTGGAGTTTGATGTAAGGGTTTTGAGTCACTTTTATAGGCTAGTTTTACATTCATTTTATGCGTTTATTGGTCATTTTCATGGTTAATATCGCATGATTCATTTCCTTTAGCCTATAATCTTGTTGTGCATCAAATTACCATGTTTTATCTCATTTGGTATAAATAATCATATTTATCAAAGTTGATTCGAGTTTATCTTTGATTTTCAAGCAAAATGGATATATGCAACTGTCAATACCATCGACGTATGTCCATAGTACCGACATGACTACAGGGAGGTTCTCGGATTTGAGCAGAATGGCTCGATACCATCGACTCTGAAGTCAATGGTATCGAGATGTCTTCAGCGAGCCAAAGATCCCCAGGTCGATACCATCGACCTTGAAGTCGATGGTATTGATATTACATCAGAGCAAACCCTAGAAAAGCAAAGGACCGCTGGTATTCATAGCGGGTCGATACCATCGACCCACCGTCGATGGTATCGATGTCGTCAGATCAGTTTACTCTACAGATCAAGTTTAATCAGATGACTGTGATGTTTTCGTGGCCTTAAGTCGTACTTATACCTAAAAACAATGGCCCTAAAGGGGAAATCACGTCATTAGCCGCAACACGAGTCTAGAGGAGAAAAAGAGAGAAGAACGGAGCCTAGAGCTACGACCCGATCATCCCGAAGGCTGTAGGAGGAGTTTTCACTGTTGGAAGGCTGTAGATCACTCATCCTACGCCGAGGAACGCCCGGATCTCCTTCGTTTATGGGATACATCACATCTATTCATGTTTCTCCATGTTTACCCTTTCTCTCATCATGTTTTCTACTGAGATGAACATGCGGGGCTAACCCCCTTTGTCTTTAGGACCGAGAGTAGCCCGGGTAATCATTGTATGACATTTTTGACATAGTTTATCGTATTTTGTCTCTAAAATTTGTGGCATGTTATCATTTTCTCTATTATATCATTGTTCTTGATCATCATAATGGTAATCCAATACCCTTAATTACTTTTGAGGAAGAATTAATAGTTGAAAATACATGATAATCACATTACTCTATAAATCCCTTGGGAAAGGTGATGTACGGTTAATGGTGGGAACCTTTAGATTTATATTTCATGCACCTTATCTGAGGCATAGGTTACTACTGGCGTGGAACCGACTGAGATTAAGGTAGTGAGTTGTATCGTGGAAGCAAGCAACTCTAATTTTAGGCCACTACCCGAATTAGGAGACAATATATGATTATTGTGTGAAATTTAGTACAACGAGAGCTCACGGTGAAATCACAACCCTAAAGATACCATTTAAATTGATTAAACTGAATATTTAATCGATTGACTGTTTTCCTTTAATTTAATTTTCTTTTTCAAAACACTCTCCAATCTTTTATAATCGATTTAGCTGATCGTGAGTATTTAGTAGTCGTCTATCGACAATTTCATTTCCCTGAGTTCGACTCGGGCTTCACAAGGCCTGTATTACATTGACGTATGTACTTGCGTTATACACACAGTAAAATCGTGTCAGTATAGGAAGGATAATTGTTTCAAAAAAAACTTCTATCAACCCCTAATAAGGAATTCATACAATATTCCTCATGTCACTCTAATCACAATATTCACTACATCATTTTGAGACCTAAGAGGATCATAAGATTATCCCATTTGTAGGAAGAGATTTAAGGTTGTCCTATCACTAATTGGTTTATAATCATAGTGACTTCACACAATAAGGTAACCTATATAGTCAAGATACTCATCTTGACCACCAAATAAACCAAGTATGCTACAGAAGATGAGAGAAGTGATAATTTAAGGATGTCTGCTAAAAAATTATATCTTTCATCAACTAGTTCTAATTCAAAAGAATAACATTCCTAATGAGGGTGATATTTAACCTTAAAATATATGGAATCAGGGTGTAGCTATGATAAGATACTCATGTTGTGGGCAAGGCATCATATAACCATAGTTGAGCTAGTTTAGACTAATACTTAACATCAAATGAATCATTTTAACCCTTATCTTAATTAGGATTTTGTGTTTGTCATTCATACATGCTCTGATACCTTTTTGTAAAGAGTGGGACCCGATAGGGGATCGACTCTTATGATACATTTCAAGAGCCAAGTAATAATAAATAAGCGTAAACAAAACTATTATAATATTACATCATCATATATCTTAACTCACACAAGTCTACACATATCTGGATTATTTATATGTATTGGTAAAAAATATGTATTCCTCCCATTTAATTCTTAAATGGTATTATCTCTCTACAATTATATGATTAAATATCATCCTAAACCTCATAGTTTTCGTATGTATTAATTTGTATACCCATTGTGTTACCTAATTACCATCAATTATGAATAAATATATGGGTATGTAGGGTTTTAGATTTTCAGCTAACTATTTTATTATATGACTAGGTTTGAATTCATATAATTCAAATTATTATGTGAAATGTCTTTAGTATACAATTAACATATTCTTAAGTTTAAGGACACTATATTAATCAGGAATATTGCATACAAATATAAGTTCATTACCACATTAAGTTTTCCTAGGTTTTGTTCTACTAATATGAATGAGACTTGTATGTAACGTCCCTGTCATATCAATATCTTATGAAATATATATTTACTAAGCTTATTAAGGTATCATTATAAGAAACTAGACCTATTCACATGTATATGCACCTATTACTAATCATTCATATCAATACATTCTAATTGTTATTTATGTATATACATGTATACATAGATTGAGCAACATAATTGATTATATTTAGATTTAGATACACTAGATTTAGTACTTAAGATTTATAATCTAATAAGAATATATTATTGAACTGAATTGGTAGTCTTAATATCTATTAGGGTTGCATTTATTAATCATATGGCGGTGAGTATCATCTAACTCATATTTAGTTTTATTAAAATAATCTTTTAGGAATCTAAAACTGTACTAGACGATCATACTTATCTATAAAACCACATGTTGTAGGTGGTATTCAATAACTAGTTCTTGATTGATCTTGGGATGGACGAACTTGGTTTTAACATCATCATCGGAGCTCCCTGGACCATGTCGGAGGTAGCATCAAGGTGGCAAGAGTACCATGGAGGTCTCAATAAAGTCTAACATTGTCATTGTGTTGAATAGGTTGATGGTTTAGGAGATGAGATCTTGAGAGGGTTGTGGAAAGGTAATAAGGTTGATAGGTGAGATGTAAGAGATCTCGTTATAGATCTACAAATCTGAAGTTCTCCCTCGAGTAGGTCCGAGGGAAAGGCTTGCCGCTATGATTTGCAAGTTAAGCTTTCTCTAGTAGAGGGGTCTATGTATATGTTGGAGGATGATGATAGAATGACATATTGGTTGAGGAAATGGGATAGGTGTTGAAGGTGTCCAACACAAGTGCAAGATTCCCCCGGATGTGGATGGCATTCCATTTGCAAGGTCTAGATGACAACACCCATCGCTGAAAGGCATCGCAGAGAAGGGGGAGAAATGATGGCCATATGTGGAAGCAGGTCAATAACAATTGTCGAAGTCAAGGGGAAACAAACCTCCATCGACTAAGGTTTGTAGCAATTGTTGTTGATGGGAAGGTCTCAGTCTACAGACCCATGGCACCCATTTCCATAGATTGGAATTCATCTGAAGTTGCAACATTGCAACTCTGCAAGTAGGTGCCAGTAAATTGAGAGATGCAAAGGCATAAGTGGCCGGGCACAACAAGGTGCAGAGATCACCGGAGAGGCAGAGGGGGATTAGATGAAGAGGATAGGTTGAGGCTCAAAACTCAGAGATACATGTCTGGTGGAGGTAGATGAGCCATTGATGATGCAGACTGGTGAAGGGCATGTGGTTAATGGTGGTGACTTGTCGTTAAGGTTGGAATGCATATCAAATAGATCCCCATGATGATTGACCATCAACTGAGAGCTGGAGGAGATGGAGACCTCAGTTCAGGAAGAAGATTTGTGGTGTTGTCATTGGTCTTTTGCAAGTGGAGACACCCAAGTACTGTGGCGGAAAGTTCTTGTAACCTTGGCGGTTGGACATGATTGTAGATCTTGGTGGTGTGGCTACTATTGTTTGATTGACTGATGAAGGCGCTGGCGGCGATAAAGTTAACAAAGAGGAGAGAAGGGGAAGAGAGGAAGTGGAGCAGGTTGGTGTCTAGGTCTTCCTCTGTTAGGCGTGTAGTTTCTAGGAGAAGAGAAGGAGATTGCACCCATGTTTCTAAGATTACAAGGAGAGAGAAAGAGATAGAGAGAGAAGGATGAAGGAGAATAAATAGGAGAGGGTGGAGGAGGAAAAGGGAAGGTTGAACAAGTGCAAATCACCAGTATAAATCATCAATGTGAATTGGTCATCTGCAAATTAGAAAGCACAAGGTGCACGGTGTGGCGAGGAGAAGGTGGGATGGCCTTGGACTAGGCTAGTATAGGATAAATGGAGCAATAAATAGTTTAAATCATGACAAAGCATTAAAATTAATGTAGCAATGTATATTAAAATCCTTCTTAATCACTTTGAGTTGTGCATTTAGTGTTTAATTGACCTCAAAATTACTAGGTACCCTAATTTCACTATAAGAAATTTAGATTTCATATTACTTTTGCATTTTGAAATCTTTCGTGTCACAATCATTTACATGTGCATTAAGACTCAATTGAGGTATTTACTCACTTTTAATATCCAATTAATATGTTCATACTCTCTCAATTTATCCCACTCATTAATCCTAGGGATAATGTAAATTATTAAACCCGAGACAACCTGATTGCATTTGCTCATCAGTTACTATTGATTGGTTTGTTTTGATTATCTTTCCTCAGATTTTATTTTCAATTAATGTAGAAAATTGTTGGTAGATTGGGTAATAGCAAAATTATAGGTCATTTTTATCAAAAAATTGACTATATCATTAATAAAATATATTTAGAGATTAATTATTCTTCTAGTTCAAAAATTACCTTTTGGTGCTTATGAGTATGATAACATACTATGCAAAATACTGAATTTGTTAAGTTAATGGTAACTCTGATTAAGAATGATGAACATGTGATTTACTCTGACATTGTTAATATATCTTAGTAATATCACATGATCACAATATATTTTTATGATTAACAGGCTACCTTGATGTATGGATATGAATACTAATGTTAATAGAAAATGTTGACTACTGAAATATTGTTACATTGAGGTATAATATGATGCTGTATAAATATTGGTTCATGTAATTTGATATAGAATACTGATGATAAATAAATATATATATAATCCATGAGATAAGATCACATTAATATGCCTAATTATCCTTCTATCTTGAAAATGTGTTTAATGTATGATAGTGATGTGAAGATTATATGAAACCCTATATTTCATAAAATTGATATCTATATCATGATTAATTGATGCATCATGATTGAATATAATGCTAAGAGGATATAATGACCAGTCTAAGAATTAAGGTTACACTGAATTTGTAATTAGGGTTTCCAACCTTACAAGTCAAAATTGGAAGGAAGTAGGCTTGTAACCCTTATTCATGTTCCAAGCCCTAAACAACCTAAACCTTAGATTAGAACCTATGTTAGGTTCATTTTGAAAATTTTGAATGCATTGTGACACAGCCGTAGCATGTATGATGCTAGATAATATTGATTGAATGTTAATTTTCTTGAATATACAATGGATGATTGGATTGCATGGAAATTATTGCACGACTTCTGCAATGAAGGTATGTGGTTATCTTATGAATATCCTCATTATAAGAATCTAAAGTTTTCCAAGGTTATTTCAAGTTTGAATAAAATTTCTTATCAGATGTTCATCTACTTCAGTTCAACTATAATGCCACTATGTGTATCACATAAGTAAGCTATGCCACTCTCAATCCTAGGTTGCAATGATCAAGGGGTACTACACATAAGTTCAATGATGGACAATGATTATAATCAAGATAGTATACCAAGAATGGGTTAAAAAATCTAATGAAAATACAAGTTCATATGTAACATCCCAGGATTTGAGGCCTCAGATAATGATCTTAAAAACAATGATTGGACTACCCATATCACCAAGGTGCACCTCCTTTTTCGGGAGCCCATCACTAAGAACTCCATAGTTAAGCATGCTCAACTTGGAGTAGTACTGGGATGGGTGACCTGTCGGGAAGTTGATCCTAGCATGCGCGTGAGTGAGGACAAAGCGTGCAGTTAAGGCTAGTGGTGGTCCGTGGAGACAGTTGTCATTCCTAAAACTCTACTAGAGCCTTGGGCAATGGGCCCAGGCATCACAAATGGTATCATAGCCAATTCCCCTCCAGTAGGTGGGGCCCACATAGGCATGGCATGCCAGTCTTGAGTCATGCGGTCCAGGCATGTAGGAAAAGGCTATCCATGGTTGACGTAGCCACCCTTGCAATGTTATTCCATGATCGGGAGCTAGGTGTCCATCGACCATTGTGGGTCAGCACGGAAATGGGGTCAGATTATGAGGTCATATAGTTGAGCCTTGATGAGGACGTCAATAGTCTAAGTGGGGGAGATTGTAACATCCCAGGATTTGAGGCCTCAGATAATGATCTTAAAAGGAATTATTGGACTACCCATATCACCAAGGTGCACATCCTTTTCCGGGAGCCCATCACTAAGAACTCCATAGTTAAGCATGCTCAGCTTGGAGTAGTACTGGGATGGGTGACCTTTCGGGAAGTTGATCCTGGCATACACGTGAGTGAGGACAAAGCACATAGTTAAGGCTAGTGGTGGTCTGTGGGGACAATCATCATTCCTGAAACTCTACTAGAGCCTTGGGTAGTGGGTCCGTGCATTACATCATGTGTCATCAAATGATTATTGAATATATATATGTACATGTGAGGTCTTGGATGAACCCACATACCAATTTAGAAATATGATGATCACATATTAGTTTCTAGTGTTTTAGGTAGTTGATACACATGATACAAGGAAATGAAAACAAAGATGAAATGTATTGAAGATATTAAGGCTATGGAAAGGAGGAATCGTTAGATAGTATATCACTTCTTATTACACATGTTAGTCTTTCATGTATATGTTAGTTTTCTTGAATAACTCATGTAACTCCTTCCATGAGCTCATAATACAATATTGTAAACATTGTTTGTTCAATTAATGAAAATTATTTAATAATGTTTATTATTTATTGAATATGGATCCTACAGTTTAAGGTAATGATCCTAGACTTTAAAGTCTCTCTGAATTGGGGAACATTCAAAAGTGGTAGTCATTACATTTGGTACTAGAGCCTTGATTTATTAGATACTATTTAATAGTAGACAATTTTAAACAATCCCTTGAAAGAAAGGAAAATTATTAGGGCATAAGCAAAGGTTAATGGTGCCTAGAAAGGACCATGTCCTTGGGACTAACAATATATTCCTCTGCACATTTAATTTGGTATACATGACTCCCTTAGCCACTGTGAAACCTACCTAGCCAAAACCCAGGGTTTGCTAGAAATAATGTTTCCTATAAGTTTCTCATCTTCTATTTCATCCTATTCTAATCTATATGCTTATAAACCCTAAATGGTACTTACATCCTCATCTTGAGTTAGGGTTTTGCAAAGAAATGGGATTAAGACATCTTCCGCCAATTAATGTTCATTTTAAGTTGAAATATTGACGTAGTTAGAAGAAATGTTTTATGGGATTTTCCTAGAAAAGGTAAACCATAGGGGGAGATATTGGTTGAGGAATACCTAAGTGGTTCAAGGACATATAAAACCCTAAGGTGTAGGGAGTTGTCCCTAATCCTAACCTTAAACACTAATCCTGGATAATGGAGTAAAGTGGGTAAAATAGAAATCCTACCCATATCGACCCCCAAGTTTGTGAAAAATAGAAAGAGAATATATGAATGGGTTGGGTAATCTAGAATGGGTTCACACAATGGTTATCCTAGTTTCCCATCCATACAAGTATGTGGATTCATGCATGCATGATACATGTTAAGGGTTTGAATATGTATGGGAAATATAGAAAATCAATAATTGCATAATGAAAATATAGGGCCGTCAACACACTTTTTAAGGGTGGTGTATGATCCTAGAGTGGGTTAACCCAAGAATGGAAAAGTACTTATGAGGAAGGTATAACCCTAAACCTATGGGAGGTTGAGGCTAGAAAGGCTAACCTCCTCCTAGAGGTCAAGAAGACACACTAGGTTAGGAACTTCCTAGGTGAGTTGACCAATCTCATGATTAGAATTAAGGAAGCTTTGGACATCCTCTAAGTACCTAACCCTAAAGGGATTGAATGTGATGGGATGGTACTGGCACAAGGCATGGAAGCCTCTACCCCTACATAATCAAAATAAGTTGTCAAATGGGAAATATAATTTCAACGAATGTAAATATGAAAACCCTAGTTAGAGAAATCCTAGGGTAAACATGTAATGGCAAGTAATTTACATTGAAGGAATGAATTTGAGGTATATAATCCCTACAACCACCAAGTCTTGGAAAAGAAGTGTGTACGTTTAGATTAATGCCCTTGATGCATAAATATATGAAATGAAAACTTTGGTTTGAGAAATATCAGGTAAAATGTGTAATATGAAAAGTTAACACGTTGGATAAAAGTACTATGAAGGACATTAGGTGATAAACTCTCATGGGGAAGGATCAGTCATGGGATATAGAAAGATAATGATATTAGATATCCTTTCCCTAAACCAAGGTGTAAGTAATGCATTATATTTATAAACTCTAGTTAGGGTAGAGATCTAATCAACGCTAGGATAAAGTAGGGATACTTCAAGGTACTTGAAACCCAAGGGGTTAAGAGTTTCTCATTTCCTAGTATACAAGGGAGAAGGGATCACATATTTCCATCCACATGCATAAAAGGTCCTGAGGGTCAGGGCCTTAGGCCCAAGGGGTCAAGCAGAAATGGAACTCCATAAATACCTAAGGCGCAAGGGGCCAAGCATGTACATGAGGCCCTTGGGGTTAGAGGAAGATTACTCTAAAGGTACATATACCCCTAGAGACCTTAAGAGAATGACTAAGAATAAGGATACATGATATGTAGGTAAAAATAATATAATAAATTATGTAATGGCAGATGAATCATGAAGGGAGTTGTGCATAAACTCAAGAGTTAAGAAAAACACTATCCCATGAGTGCATGAAATTTAAGTAAATTAGTGTATTTAAAATTTATGGGCTGTAGTCGTCGTTGAGGACAATTCAACCTAAAAAAATTGAGTTATAAGGTAATGTGTGGATAAACCATCTCTACACCTATAATTGGATGAATTATACATTTGGGCTGCAACCAAATGTTTATTTCCTATTAGTACGAGTGTGAGAGATTGGGTAGTTATATCTGATACATGATTGACTTATGAGAATGGACCCTAAATTAAAAGTGATAATTTAGGGTATAGAGGTGTTACATCACCCTCTCATGAAAATATAATGCATAATGATTAGTTGGTTTAAACCTAGGTAAAAATGAAACTCACCAATTGGAAACAAAAGTGTCAAATGATAAGCATAAATGAATTAGGGTGTGGAAATACCTTTAAAATGAATTGAGGTTCCAACCTCAATAACAGTAGAAATGTTCATACTAATAAAAATTATTACGGATAACCTAGCTAAAACTTATCTAGAAACGGTTTTTAGCCCTAATGTTTGAGGCTAATAAGAGTTATCATTCATCTTATTACGTTTTGAGTTTTGGGGACAAAATTCCTTACTAAGGAGGGACTAAATGTAATATATTTTGGCTAAATTGGACATTCGTATAATCCCTTTGTTTTGATGATGACAAATATTTCATTCTTGTCGATCTAACATGCTACTTGAGTGTTGCAGGAATAAGGTGGATGACAAATATTATGGAAGATCTACATGCTAGATTGCTTTAATTTCATAAATGTAATCAATTGTAAAATTTGTACAAATATATAATGTACAAGTACTTAGACATCATGTAAATCAAGCGTTAGATCTTCCCTAGCCAATCACTACACTTAGATAGGTCATCCCCTTCAATAGTGTCACATATGCACACTCATAAATACACTTAGCACTTTATTTGAAACATTGAAATAGGGTCAATCTCGGTCGACAAAATTCTCGATCGAGACACTCTCGGTCGACAAACTCCTCGACCGAGAAAGACCCAAGTAGCCGTTAGACACAGCAGACAAGGTAGTTGGCAGTTGGAGATGAACATTGCATACATTTGCTCCAGACAGTCTTTTGGTCAACAAACCCTCGACCGAGTAGGACTCTCGGTCGACAATTCTTTGACCGAGATGTGTTCTGTCTGCAACTTTCAGAATTAATTAACTAGCCGTTGCTAAAGCAACTAAAGTGTACCTAACGACTAGTTAAGCACTTAGACCCCCCTAGAAAGTGTTTAGAACATCCTTAAGCACCTGTAGGTCATTCCTATAAATAGGACATGCCTTAGGACACCTAAACTCACTAATCTACACTTGTGATATACTTGAGTTTACACTTGCATTGTCAATCTGTTTTGAGAAATTGAGCAACACTTGCATTGGCTATTCTTCTCCTTGCTCTAAATTCGTGTCCTATAGGCTAGCATCTCCTATCCACCAAACCAACACTTCAATATTCATTGGTTAGGAGATCTATACGCTTGATATAGGAAAATCAAGCCTTGTGCTTCAAAGTGGTAATTATAATTTCCATTTTCTTTCTTGTTCCTTTTATCTCTTGTATTCTCCTTGCTACTCCTAGGGTTGGAGGTTGCGGATTGGAGAAGGTTCTTCTCGGTGGAGAAGGTGGACCCCAGACTAATTCAAGAAGGCTATTGCAACGGGAAGCTACTTCAAGAGGAAGGCTACTTCAAGGGGGAGCTTGAAGTTACTTCAAGAAGGCTACTTCAAAGTTGGTGCAATTACTTCTAGGTGAAGGCTGTCCGAAGGGTTTGTGAAAGAATTGTAATTTTATGTAAAGTCCTTGCGAGGTAATAAAATTTGATTCTTCAAAATACCAGTTGGGTAAGCAACCGGGTAGTGGATTGACTGCCTTAGTGTTTGCTAAGGTTGGAACCACTCTAAATCCTTGTCCCCTTGTCCAATATTTTTGTGGTTGGTTGTTTGAGTTAAAATTACATTGAAATTATCATAAAACCCTATTCACCCCCCTCTAGTGTTTTTTCAATATCTACAAATTATTTTTTTGGACTAACGTGTTATGATTAACACAACCCTTAATTTCTTAGTTGATAAAATAATAAAGTGTTGGATCACTTGGAAGGCGTAGGTTTGAGTCATGTGCCTTAGAATCCAATTTAAGACCAATCGAGCTTTTGTATAGAAAATATGAACATTGGAAGATGGGATAAAAGAAATGGGAACTCGTGCAGAAATAAATGAGATGCAAATAAATATTTTGAGTTAAATGGGAAACTGAATATGGGATAAATAGAAATTTTCTAAAATATTCCAAAATGATTAATGACCTATATAATTAAATGATCAATTATCTAGCCCTTACTTGCATTTCAAATATTTAAATATTAAATAAACTTAAAATGATCTAATAAGTGACTACAGGGAAATTTTGGGACAAAGTAGGCAACGATAATAAAAAATTATTGATCCATATTTCCATGAAAACAAAAAGATCACGTCAACTACTATGTAATGAGGAGGATGGTTTAACAAGTTCATACTTGGTCCTGGAGTGAGTCTAGCGACTATAACTCATTGCAGTAGTGTAACACTCCTAGTTGCATTTGGACTTGTCCGCAACAACTCCTGGTCTTCACCATAGACAACATGCTTGGAAAAAAATGTACAACAACTCCTCCATAGACTACAAGCTGATGATGTCCTCCTAGCAGTAGGTAAAGGCCATCTCGTCTCTATGGAAGTCCACATAGACTGCCTAAAACTCATGTCCTTATGCTAGAACTGATAGGAAGAAGTTGTCTCTCCCATTGCTGCACTAGTTCCTAACTTGCTCTCCTACAATTGTTCTCCCTTGCTATCCCTCCCTTTATCATGTAGGACTTGCTTCAATTCTCTCGGTTACCACAACCAAAGAAGACAACAAATTGTCAAAGGCAATTGATGTATTTGAGAAGCCCCCAATACCCCTCTATTTATAGGAGGTGTTAGGATTAGGGTTCCCAATATGTATGGGAGTGGACGGGACCAGAAGATCATAAATTTTCACGACCTGCAAGCATCAAACCAATCAGTTCACAAGTGAGATGGTTGGTTAACATGCAAGCCGATCAATTCTCTATGAGAATCAGTCGTTTTTCCATATTTCCAAATCACATACAAATTGTCATTTTGAATCCAATCAATGCACAACATGATGTTAGCACTAATCCTTGATGCAATAAAATTTATCCATGTACCATGCATCTTGCCCCATGAGTTGATCGTCTCATGACCTGAGCCGATCGGTTCACTCCCCAATTTAGGCAGAACTCAGCCAATTCAATATCTAATCAACCTGACACTCCAACTAGCCATGTCAGCACTTGAACATGTCAGTTGGGAGTCCAGTCACATGATTTTTTTGCTTAAATTGAATATCTAAACACCTTAATAATCAATTGAATTAAAATTTATGATTAAACTCCTCTTCTAGGTGAATTCCTATGTGTGTGACCCTATAGGTCCCATGTCACGTGTGCAATAAATGTCCATAACTAGTTTATGACATCACAAGCAAAGAGTGGTGCCCAGTCACACATCAGTGCTACCCAAGTGAATGGAAAGTTGGAGAAAAACTTCAACCTACAATCAGTGTAAGGTGTTACATTGATTGTATAATTACTTTGTATCTGATATCAAGAATGAACTCAAGGCATAAAATCATCATCCTCTTCAACATTGAATCCATGTTCCTTGAACCAAGAGTAGACTGTCTGAGATATATGTGACCTAAATATCATATATTGATTCACTTGTGCATGCACACACTTTTCTCAGTCTCACTTATCGAGTGGCCTGGATATCAAACTCCAATAGAAGGGACAAATATCCATTTACATCACTCACAGTCAATCCCCATGTGTTACAGTTACCCAATCATCATCGTTATGGAAATCATTCTTTAGGGTTATGTTGGGTGATGTCAAAGTATATCGAATGACATGTGATGAGTGTAGTGACTTCAGGTCTAAGAATCACAATCACCACCTTCACTATGAGAGATGAATATGATCACCAATTAGGGTTTCCATGTTTCACTCATAATGTGGGTCTGTCTGATACATTGCTCTCTAACAAGTATCTATGTGCTTGGTTCGATATCCTATATCATGATTGATGAGATTAAATCATCAACCAACACACACTTCAGTCTTTAGTATTACTATCGTCTATCTGCCTTCCACAGTAACAAATGACCAGGGACATAATAAGAATGTATATACTCTTAGCATTCGTATGATTTCTGTAACACTCGGGTCCACTGCCCTAGGCTCTAGTAGAGTTTCAGGAATGACGACTGGCCCCACAGACCACCACTAGCCTTAACTGCGCACTTTGTCCTCACTAACGTGCAAGCCAGGATCAACTTCCCGACTGGTCACCCATCCTTGTACTACTCCAAGCTGAGCACGCTTAAATCATCAACCAACACACACTTCAGTCTTTAGTATTACTATCGTCTATCTGCCTTCCACAGTAACAAATGACCAGGGACATAATAAGAATGTATATACTCTTAGCATTCATATGATTTCTGTAACACTCGGGCCCACTGCCCTAGGCTCTAGTAGAGTTTCAGGAATGACGACTGGCCCCACAGACCACCACTAGCCTTAACTGCGCACTTTGTCCTCACTGACGTGCAAGCCAGGATCAACTTCCCGACTGGTCACCCATCCTAGTACTACTCCAAGCTGAGCACGCTTAACTATGGATTTCTTTAGTGATGGGCTCCCGGAAAAGGAGGTGCACCTTGGTGATATGGGTAGTCCAATCATTCCTTTTAAGATCATGTTATCCGAGGCCTCAAATCCTGGGATGTTACAATCTCCCCCACTTAGGCTCTTGACGTCCTCGTCAAGGCTCAACTATAAGGCCTCATAATCTGACCCCATTTCAGTACAGACCCACTATGGCCCATGAACACCCAGCTCCCGATCACGGAATACCAGTATAAGGGTGGCTACGTCTACCATGGATAGACTTTTCCTACATGCCTGGACCGCATGGCTCAAGACTGGCATGCCATGCCCATGTGGGGCCCACCTACTGGAGGGGAATTGGCTCTGATACCATTTGTAACACTCGGGCCCACTGCCCTAGGCTCTAGTAGAGTTTTAGGAATGACGACTGGCCCCACAGACCACCACTAGCCTTAACTGCACACTTTGTCCTCACTGACGCGCAAGCCAGGATCAACTTCCCGACTGGTCACCCATCCTAGTACTACTCCAAGCTGAGCACGCTTAACTATGGAGTTCTTTAGTGATGGGCTCCCGGAAAAGGAGGTGCACCTTGGTGATATGGGTAGTCCAATCATTCCTTTTAAGATCATGTTATCCGAGGCCTCAAATCCTGGGATGTTACAATTTCATTGTTCAAAACACATACTTTAAGACATACAACATTGAGTAATTGTCATTCTTTAAACATTCATTATGTTTCCTCATTATCTCATAACTGAGCGAACCAATTGGAAGCTTACTTTTATATATTAATAATCAAATACTGTATATGATATGCCATCATAATCATCATTTGATTGGCTCTCTAGGCATACATACCACAATACTCCCAGTTGCACTTAGAGCCAATCAGTCATGAATCTTATCCTTAGTGATCCAAACATGTCCATCATGTTTCTATTGCGAAGTGCTAATCCAACATGTGAGTAACATTTTTCTATAGTCAACATATTGCATGTTTCACATCTCTTCCCTGTATGACTTCTCGTATGAGATGGAATTGTTGTAATATGCTATTTGATATTCCTTGCCTAACCAGTAGCTCCATTGTTGTCACAATATCTCTACTACATCATCAATGGTTGGAACATCCATAAGTTCATCTATATGAACTTCTAGATCCATATAGTATCCACTCCGGTGTTCATAACACCAAGATACTCGACTTATATTGTAGATTAAATAATGGTCTTTTAGTTCAGAATCCTTCAAACTTATAACTCTTCTAATAATATTGAACAAACAACAAATGATATCTTGTCATTTTGGAAGCTTGGATCAATGTAACCCTTTATACTTAACTCTTCCTTGTTGCCATAATCTAGCAACTAATCCTTTAGTGCTTCTCAAGTACTAATGGATATCCTCTTAATGACATTCTAATGACTCTCATTGGAATCATGTATCATCTTGTTATGTCCAATACATACAAGACTATGGGATGATTACATCATATAACATGCATGACAAACCCAATTGCTGGTGCAAATGGCATCTCTCTCATATTCTTCCATTCTTCATAAGAATCAGGATATAGGGTTCATGAGAGACTAATCACATGGACAAATTCTCTCTCATTGAATCCTTTCACACTGAACCCTTTCAACATCATGCTAATGTTTGTATTCATATTTAGGTCATGAAACTATCCAGATCTATCTCTATAGGTCTCAATTCCTATATGTTTCACCTAATCCTTCATTTCTAAAGGTGATTTCCATGCCAGGTCTCAATACTTACATTATTGAGATGTTATTCCCAATCAATATGTGGAATATATGTATATGCTCCCACTAAATCTTTTAAAATCATAGATTTCATCTTTTCTGGACTCAAGTCAAACTCTTTGACAATCTTGTCAAATTAAATATTCTAGTTCTGAGATGCTTGTTTCAATCTCTAGATTGAACATTGTATCTTATAGATTTTATTTGCATTCTTGAAGTTAAACAACCTTTAGTTTGTGTCACATACACATCCTCTCTAATATTCCTTTCATGGAATGTGGTTTTAATCTTCATTATGCCAAATCCCACAATCTATTCAAGCTGCAATAGCAAGCATGACAATTGGTGAAAAAGGGTTTTCATTATGTTCAACAATTGGAACTGATTTTGAACACCTTTATGACCAATTTGTTCTCTTAGGTTATCCATGTTGGTCTTCCCAATGAAAACCCAACTACATCTTGTTGGTTTCACCCCTTTGGGTGGTACTACCAAGGTCATACCTTGTAAGTAAACATGGACTCCCTAATGTCTATCAAGCCATTCCATTAATTTTGTTCCTCAACAATCTCTAGTTTTTTTGGCTCATCATCTTATGACCAACTCATAACTTATCCAATTTATATGATTCACAATGTTTCAATATCAAATATGTTCTTACTAGAACTATGAGTTTTGTGTTGTATAAGGAATTTGAGATTCCACAACACCTTGTGATTCTCCTTATTCCCATTGTACCTACTTGTTGACCTTGAACTTTTTGAGTTCTACTTTACTCCCACTGATTCTTTTGGAATTTAATTATCATAGTAACAAAAACCTTTGTTATTGGATTAGGTATTATAGGTAGTATTCAACGAATTATGATTTGTGGACAAGCCTTTCCAAAGAAGCTACTTTCTTTATATAGGTTTCTATCCTTAAGACTTATCGGGGCATCCCATATCATATATCATAAGATGTGTTTGAAACCAATTTTTACGGTATTTAATTTTAGTGGAAAGCATATTTCTAAAGGAAGTTATAAGATTAGATTAAATGATAATCACATCATGACTCATCATGATATGATTGCTTGTTTCTGATACATCATCATGTTTTAGGTGTATTTGACTTGTGATACACTATCATTGTCTTTCTAGAAGGACATCAAATTATTGATGTAAAGTATTTCAACATTTGATCATATCAAAATTTTCGAATACTTTTATCAACGTTATACTTCATAATGTCCTTGAATACTTATAGAGATTCATGTTTGTATTATACCAAATACAAACCCTATATCAATTGAGATTACTAGTGAATATAATGAAGTATAAGTAACTACCTCTAGCATTCATTCCATAAGATCTTCATACATCAATATGTATAAGCTCTAATAGAGTGCTTATCCTACCACTACATCTAGTGAAGGGTATTTTTTCATATTTCTCATAATTAAGACTTGCATGTCTCTTTATTGGTTCAATAACCAAAAGAGTCTAGATAAACAACAATATGGATTCTAGATATGCATTTCTTATATATATTCTCTAGATGACAATGTCATAGATTATTAATTGTTTGAGTTATCAATTATAATCCTTTAGGTATTTACGTTGTTAAACATTTATCTTTAGATACATTCTCATAAAGATCATAATATATTCCATACAAGATCACATATTTGAAGTAAAAGCATTTACAACTCTTTATTGATTTATCATCCTTGTCATACATGACACATAATGTAAAATGTTTCTATTATTGGCATAATGAAATAATAGTTCAATTAAGTCTATTACATGCCCAATGGGCTAATATAACATTCTTAAATGTAGACTGTAGCTTCAGAAACTCTTGCTTTTACAATCCGTCCTTGTCCTTTCATAAGGGCTTTACTTCTTGTCAGATCCTTCACATCAATCTATGTCAGATCTACATGCGGTATCACATACTAGTAAAGAAGTAATTTACAACTATCTTATAACATATATAGCTGAAGTGGACATCTCTATCTCCTACTCCTTCTTCTTTAGTTCTTACAACTAGAGGGGGAAATTCCTCTTCCAGTGTCCATCTTGGTGACCTTGGTGACATTTGCCTCCCTTCTTTATTCCTCCCTTTTCCTTGATATCTGAATACTTGGGCTTTTGGAGAGTATTAGAACTTTTCTTATCTTTTCTTTTACCTTCAAACTTTCTCTTTGTCTTGCTGATCATTATCACAAACTTGGGCTTGTCTTTCTTCATTTGTGTCTCATCTATTATCAACATGCCCAATAACTCTGTCAACTGTTTGTCAAATTCATTCATGTTGTATTTCATGAAAAACTGACTGTATGACTCTGTCAGGGACTGCAAACTCACATCAGTGGCTAACTCTTAACTTAAAGGGAACCCAGTCTTTCCAGGTTCTCCACATATCCAATGATCTTGAGTACAAGAGAACCTACTGGATCTCCTTTTACCATCTTACATTTGAACAAGGCCTTTGAGATATCAAATCTCTCCTATCTTTCCTAGTCTTAGAACATGTTCCTGAGATGTGTGACAATCTTAATAACTTCCATGTTCTCATGCTGTCTTTGCAATTCATAGTTCATGGAGCACAACATTAGTCATTTGACATCAACATCATCTTCAATATGCTTCTTGTAAGAATCCATGTTAGGCTTTGGTATATTGGGAAGGGGTTCTTTGGGTTCTAATGTATCTTGGACATAGAGCTTGCACTCCTGTGTGAGAACAATTCTCAATGTCCTATACCCGTCGTGGAAGTTGTTCCCATTTAACTTGTTCTTCTCAAGGATTGATTACAATGAAAAGATTTTGTTGTTTGTTGCCATTTGATTCTACAAAAGAATATGCAATTTTTTCATTAGCTCAATTTTGATTTGATTTGATTGAAATTTGATAATATTTATTAGGTCTTTAATTAACTATCACTCTCACTATTTTATTCAAATTGATAGCCCTCACATATCAATTCAGAAGATTATAGCATACAATCTTCTAGTAAGCCAAGATCCAAAATGATTCAACTATTACTTGGCCAAAACCAATGTCAATAGTCACTCATTAAGGTAGACAAGGTTTTGTTGGGATATATAGGCACAGAGTATAGTAGTGGAAAGAAAAATATCTATTCGTATTCCCATAACAGTAAGATCGCTTCAACTACTATGAATTAGGAAGGATGGTTTAATGAGTTTATACCTAGTCCTGGAGTAAGTACAATGACAACAACTCATTATAATGCAAATATCTTTTTTTTTTTTTGAAGTCTAATGCAAATATCTTCTAGTTTCTCATGAACGGTGGCTTTAAATATCCTGGTATTCACCACAGACAATGAACAAGACAACTTCTGCAGTGACTCCTGCAGTCTCGCCGCAAACTGCAAACTGACTTTACCTTCCTAGTAGCCGCTAAAAGACTCCTGCCTCTAGAGTAGTCCACACATACCAACTAGAACTCCTATCGTTCCACTAGAATAGATAGGAAGGAGTTGCCCCTCCCATTGGTGTACCAGTAACCAACTTTCTCTCCCACAACAATGATCCTCAGTTGTTCTCTCCCTTACTATATCCCTCCCTAGTATGGTAGGACTTGTTTGGGATCTCTTGGGCACAACTAGAGAGAACAATAATTGTAAGAGAAACATATATATAGTTGTGTTGTTTTTCTCTTGGAAGCCCCACGTACCCCTCTATTTATAGGCGGGGTTAAGGAGAGGGTTCCCAGTATGTTTGAGATCTATGTGGAAGGGGAAGTGACCGGAATATCTTGAAATTTTCACAATCTGCAAACCACGATACGGTCGTCTGGTGACCCAGACAATCATTTGGCATTGTGATATGGTCAGCTTGTACTGTAAGACAGTCATTTCACAATTTCCCAATCACATATGAAATCGGTAATTCGTTTCCCATTAATGCTAAAAATTAATTACTTGCACCACAAGAATTGTGCAATCGAAACAAATCTGGCTTAGTACCTAGAACCTTGCTTCAACCTAATTGAACAATCTTGCACATGCAAGATGGTAGTCTAGTGGCGTAAGTCGAGCCAATCAGTTCAATGGAATGAACCGCTCAGTTCATACTTCAATTTGGGTAGAATTTGGCCAATTCAATTGCTAATCAGTCTGACAATCTAGATGAATGTCTCAACACTCGAGACAATTGTCTGGCTGCCCAAACTGCCATCTCAACACTTGAGTTGATCGTTTGGAAGTGCAATTATCCAATTTATTGCATGAATTAAATACCTAAACACTTTAGTAATCAACCAAATCACCATTCAAGATTAAACTCCTCTTTTAGATGAGTTCCTATGTGTGTGACCCTAGAGGTACCATATCATTTTGGAAGTGAATGTCCATAACTAATTTATGACATCACATGCAGAGAGAGTTTCCTAGTCGCACATCAATGCTACCCAAGTGAATGGAAAGTTGTAGAACAACTTCAACCTACAATCTACGTAAGGTGTTGCAGTGATTGTATAATCCCTTTGTCTATGATATCTAGAACGAACTCGAGGCATGGAATCATCATCCTCTCAACATTCAATCCATGTTCCTTGAACCAAGAGCAGACTATCTAAGATAATGTGACCTAATTATCATATATTGATTCACATGTGCATGCACTTGTGTTTCTCAGTCTCGCTTATCAAGTGGCCAGGATATCCCACTCTAGTAGGAGGGACAAATTCCATCTCTATCACTCACAGTCAATCCCCACATGTCAAAGTCACCCAGCCATCACCTTTATGACAACCCATGTTTCAGGACTATGTTTGATGATATCAAAGGGAACCCAACAACATGTGATGAGTGCAATGATTTTTGGTCTAAGAATCACAATCACCACCTTCACTATGAGAAATTACTATGACCACCAATGACGGTTTCCATGTGTCACTTCTCAAGGTGGGCCTGTCTGATACGCTATTCTCTAACATGTATCTGTGTTCTTGTTTTGATATTGCCATATCATGACTAATGATATTCTATCATCAACCAACCACACTCCAATCTTATGTGTTACTGGTGTCTATCTACCTTCCATAGTAACAACCGACTAGGGACAAAATAAGAATGTACATACTCTTAGCATTCGTATAATCTCATCTTCTAAGTCACATTCTTGAAGACATACACCACTGAGTATTGTCATTATTTAGAATTTCATGATGTTTCCTCATTATCTCATAACTGAGCAAAACAAAATGAATTAGAAGCTTGTATTTATGAGTATTAATCAAACCCTTTATGGTTTATGCCATGCCAATCATCATATGATTGGCACTTTGGACATACCTTATTAATAGACTCCCACTTTCACTTAGAGCCAATCACCCATGAATCTCACTCTTAGTGATCCAAACATGTCCACCATGTTTCTACTGCACAAGTGCTAATCTAGAGGATTAACAACATTTTGCCATTAGTCAGTATATTGCATGTTTCTTATCTCTTCGCTCTGAGATGAAACCACTGTAATATGGTATCTGATATTCTTTGCCTAACAAGTAGCTCCATTATTGTCACAATATCACTACTGAGTCATCAATGGTTGGAATATCTATAAGTTCATCATATGAACTTTTAGATCCATATTGTATCACTTTATGTTCATAACACAAGTATACTCAGATTCAGTTCTAAAATAGTATAATGGCTATTACTTTGGAACCCTTCCAACTAGAAACATTTTCTTATAATCAACATATTTTATTGTGATCACTTTTGTCATTTCAAAAGCTTTGCATCGATGTAACCTTTTACATCCAACTCTTCCTTTACTGCTATCTTTAATCATTAGCAACGTATCATTAAGTACTTCATAAGTACTAATGGAGGCATTCCAATAACCCTTATTGGAATTGAGTACCATCTTGTCATGTCCAATAAATACAAGATTATATGGGATAAGTACGTATATGACATTCATGATAGATTCATTGCTGCATCTTATGGCATCTTAATCATTTCATTTCCATTCTTCACAAGAATTTGAACATATGGTTCATTAGAGACTAATCCAAATTCTCTCCCATTGAATCCTTTCATGTTGAATTCTTTCAACATCTTGCTAATACATGTGCCCAAACTTATATTGTGAAATATCCAAGAACTATTCCTATAGATCATGATCCTTTTCTCATAATGTTTCACTTACTCCTTCATTGTTGAAGGGGTTTTTCCATGCCAGATCTCAATATTCACAATATTGAGATGTTATTCCTCATCATAAATGGAATATTAATATATTCTCCCACAAAAT
The DNA here is from genome assembly GCA_963693085.1 of Alisma plantago-aquatica. Lineage (NCBI taxonomy): Eukaryota > Viridiplantae > Streptophyta > Magnoliopsida > Alismatales > Alismataceae > Alisma > Alisma plantago-aquatica. The sequence goes on along the minus strand of OY856413.1, from coordinate 729,566,482 downwards.
ATTTTGTAATCACATGTTTCATCTTTTATCTTGATTCAAGGCACACTCTTTAACTATATTGTCAAATTTAAGATCCTTCCTTTAAAATGCTTGTTTCAATCCCAGACTGAACTTTGTAGTTTATGGACTTTATTTGCATTCTTGAAGTTATAAAACCTTTTAGGTTGTGTCACATACACATCCTGTGATGTATTCCATTTAAGGAATCCAATTTTTATCTTCATATACTAAATCTATTAGTCTATTTTAACTATAACAACAAGCTCGACAATTGGTAAATGAATTTCTGTCATGTTCAACAATTTGAATTGATTTGAAAAAATTATTTAAAAAGTTTTCCCTTTTATATTGTCCTAGTAGATCTTTTCCACAAGATCCTATTGCACCCTTTAGGTATGACCCCTTTAGGTGGCACTATCAAGGTCCTATATTGGTCGCTTACATGGACCCCACAATGGCCTTGAGCCATTAGTCAGATTATGGTACTTAATAGCTTATAGTTAATTAGTTGGCTCACCTTGTTACGACCAACCTGTCTTAGTTGTTGGATTCACAATCCTCCAATCTCAGACATGTTCTACTAGAGCTATTTTGTTCTATGTTATATGTTGAACTTGAGATTCCATAACATCTTGTGATTCTCTTAATTCTCATTTCACCTCTTTATTGTTCTCAAACATTTTGAGTTCTAGTTTTACTCCCACTGATTCTTTAAGAACTCAGTTATCCTATAAACAAAATAACTTTTGTTATTGGATTGGGATAGTAACATTAAAAAACTATGGTTTGTGGAGAAACCTTTTCAATAAACTACTTTCTTAATGTAAGTTTCAATCCTCTAGACATATTGGGACATTTCCATATCATATCATATATGATCTCTTATAAACCATTCACATGGTACATTTTAATGATTGGTATATATTTATGATGATATAAGAAGATTAGATTAATTTGAAATTATATCATGACTCATCATAGTATAATTCCTTCTTTCTAACACATCATCATGTTCATATGGATTTGACTTGCGATACATTATCATGATTCTTCCTTGAAGGTACTCAAGGTATTGATGTAAAGTATTTCAACATTTTATCTTATCAAAGTTTCTTAATACTTTCATCATACTTAATTCATAACCTCCTTGAAAATTTCAAGAGATTTATGTTTCTATTTTACTAAGTACATATCATATATTACCTGTAAATGAAATGAGGCATAAGTAATTATCTATAACATTCATTCCATAAGATCTTCATGCATCATATGTATGAGTTCTGATTGAAGGCTTTTCCTCGCACTACATCTAGTAAAGGATGTCATGTCATATTGTGCGTAAATAAGGCTTTGCATGTTTCCTTAGGTTCTATAACCAAGGGAATCTAGATTAACATCGATATATATTCTAGACCTACATTCCTTATATATATGTCCAAGGTGACTATTCCTAATGATAATCTTAAGTTATCGATCATAATCTTTTGGTATTAACATTATAAACATTCATCTCCAGTGCCTTCCTTCTTCATCTTTAGTTCCTATAAGTAGAGTGGGGAATTTCTTTTCCAATGTTTAGGCTGGTGACAATGGTGACAATTTCCTCTTTTCTCAACTCCTCCCTTTGCTTTGAGATCTGAAGACTTGGGCTTCTGGATAGCTTTAGAACTCTTCTTAGATTTTCCTTTGCCTTTAGACTTCCCCTTTGTCTTGCTGATCATCATCACAGACTTGGGCTTTTCTTTCTTCATTTGTCTCTCAGCTATTCTCAACATTCCCAACAACTCTATCAATTTTTTGTCAAAGTCATTCATGTTGTAGCTCATGACAAACTAACTATATGACTCTAGAGAAGACTACAAAATCACGCCAATGGCCAAATCTTAACCCAAGGGGAATACCAGTCTAGCTAGGTTCTCCACATACCCAATAAGCTTGAGTACATGAGGACCTATTGGGTCTCCTTCTGCCATGTTACATTTCAATAGTGCCTTGGAGACATCGTATCTCTCTTGTCTTGCCTGATCTTGGAACATGTTTTTGAGATACATGACCACCTCAATCATGTCCATGTTCTTATTCTACCTCTACAACTCATAGTTCATGGATCAAATCATCAAACAATATAATATCCATGACATCTTCAATATCCTTCTTGTAAGCATTCATGTCATCCCTAGGTGCAGTCAGAAGGGGTTCATCTGGTTCTGGCATTTATGGGGTATAGAGCTTGAACTCATGTGTGAGAATGATTCTCAATGCCCTAAACCAATCATGGAAGTTGTTCCTATTTACTTTGTCCTTCTCAAGGACAAATAATAGAGAAAAGTGATTGTTGTTTGTTGCCATTTGATTTTACAAAAGAATTTGCAATTTTGTCAAAAATCATTTTGATTTGATCTGATTAAGATTTTGTTGATATTAATTTGGTCTTTAGTTAATTATCATTCTCATTATTTTGATCAAATTGATAACCATCAACTATCAATTTGGAGACATAACATCAAACACTTTTTCTAATGAGCAAGATCCAAGATAATTCAATGATGCCCTGACCAACGCTGTAAAACACAGTTAATTACCAAGGTAGGCAACATTTTCCAATTGCATCATATGCAATTCTTGATAGACAATATGTGAAACTCCTTGCCATAATCATCTGCATGCTTCTAGGCTTAGACAATCTAAGAATCACCATTTTAAGACTGATACAATAGCCAATATGATAATAATCACCCCACTTTGACGACACCTACATTACTACCATCACACTACCATGAGGTAGACGACACCACACATTGGCACAACTTACTCTTAGTCAAACAAGATTTTCAAGTGTATTGCTATTGGAAAGCATCTTAGACTTAATATATTTGATTTGAGATATTTTTTTATATATATACACATACTGTATCCAATCACCATATCTATAGTACATATCATACACATGATATATCCCATAATGTAAACATGTAACATAAAACAAAAAGTGATGGTTATGACCATGACATGTTGTAATTCCTTGGAGCCACAAGGAATTACTACCAAATAGGCCAATCATCACATCACATATATGAACCTGTTGTTGGAGTAGGTCTGTGCTTGCCAATCTGGGTAGATTGGTTCAACCCTTGAACTGGTCATCTCTCCTCTTTGCTGATCGGTTGGTCGTCTGGCCTCTAGTCCAACTAATGTTTGAACTCCTTCCAAATGGTCAGTTGGGTTCACCAGGCAGTATATGGATCCATCTTTATGTCCTCCATGGTCCTCCAGATAGTCAGCTCATCTTACAAAATGGTTTTACTCATACAATGATGATCATTTTCTTTGTTGTTGTAAGAAAAGAAACTATGCTATTACTTTTAAACTATTATATGCTATAGAGAAACCTTGAGTTACATTCGATGAGAGAAAAGGTAGGAAAGATCAACTTTACATTGGAAAGAGGGAGGTAGATGTTTGGTACACAGACCAAGGTAAATTGGAATAAAACCGAACCATCCAACCACACACAAATATAGGGTTATTGGCCATAACCCTGCTACACATCCACCATCAAAACCTCTTTCAGGGAAACACATGTAATTTCATATATATATATATATATATATATATATATATATATATATATATATATATATATATATATATATATATATATATATATATGATCAGATACACATATGAGGTAGTTTAAATATTTACATCATATGTAACAAAATAAATGATAAAACCAAAATCTGATCATATCAATTATCCTAAATTATAATAAATTGACATCTCTTTGATACCACTATTGGGAAAATACAGGCACAAAGTATAGCAATGGAAATAAATTTTTTATCTATCCATATTCCCATAACAACAAGATCGCATCAAATACTATGAAATAGAAAGGATGGTTTAACAAATTTATACATGGTAATGGAATAAGTCCAGTGATAATAACTCATTGCAATGTAATTATCTTCTAGTTGCTCTTGGATGGTAGCTATGTAGCTCCTGGTCTTCACCATGAACCACAAATAAGACAACTTCTACAACGAATCTTAGGATCTTGCCACAGATTGTAGATTGACTTTGCCCTCCTTGTAGTAGTCGATGGACTCCTGCCTTTAGAATAGTCCACGCTTACCAACTAGAACTCCTATTGTTCAACTAGAACAAATAGGAAGGAGTTGTCTCTCCTGTTGGTGTACGATTCACCAACTTTCTCTCCCACAACAATGATCCATAGTTGTTCTCTCCCTTGCTATCCCTCCCTGGTTGGGTAGGGCTTGCTTAGGTCTCTTGGTCACCACAACCAGAGAGGACAACAATGATCAAAGAAACTGATTCTCAGTTATGTTGTTGTTCTCTAGGAAGTCCCCAATACCCCTCTATTTATAAGCGGGATTAGGACTAGGGTTCCTAGTCTATTCGGGATCTGTGTGGCAGTGGAATGGACTGAAAGATCTTGAATTTTTGCAACCTGCAAACCAAGAGATGGTCGTTTGGTGACCCAGACGGTCTCCTAGCACTACGATATGGTCGTCTCATACTGTGAAATAGCCATTTCATAGTTTCCCAATCACATACAAAATTGGCAATTCATTTCCCATTAATGCAAAACATTAATTACTTTAACCACACGAATTTTGCAGTCCAAACAAATCTGGGAAAGTATACAGAACCTTCCTTAGACCTAACTGAATGATGTTGCATATGCGATACAGTCGTCTCTCTCACCCAGATGACTGTTTGGTGACTCGAGCCAAGCCAATCGGTTGAACTGGTCAGTTCACCTTAGTATGGGTAGAACTTAGCTAATTCAATTTTTGATCAGCCTGACAATCCAAACGACCATATCAATACTAGAGACGATCATTTGGATGCCCAAACATCTATCTCAACACTTGAGTCGATCGTCTGGCAGTGCAATCAAACAATCTGTTGTGTGAATTGAATACCTAAACACTTTAGTAATTAATCTAATCATCATTCAAGATTAAACTCCTCTTCTAGATGATATATTATGTGTGTGACCCTATAGGTTGCATCTCTTGGTAGTGAATGTCTATAACTAACTTATGACATCACAAGCAAAGAGTGGTGCCTAGTCGCACATCAATGCTACCCAAGTGAATGGAAAGTTAGAGAATAATTTCAACCTACAATCTATGTAAGGTGTTGTAGTGATTGTATAATTCCTTTGCCTCTGATATCTAGGATGAACTTGAGGCATGGAATCGTCATCCTCTCAATGTTCAATCCGTGTTCCTTGAACCAAGAGCAGACTTTATGAGAAAATGTGACCTCAATATCATATATTGATTCACATGTGCATGCGCATGCATTTCTTAGTCTTGCTTATCAAGTGGCCAAGATATCACACTCTAGTAGGAGGGACAAATATCATCTCTATTACTCATAGTCAGTTCCCATGTGTCAAAGTCACATAATCATCACCTTTATGACAAACCATGTTTCAGAACTGCATTTGATGCTGTCAAAGCGCACCAAACGACATGTGATGAGTTTAGTGATTTTAGGTCTAAGAATCACAATCACCACCTTCACTATGATATATGACTATGATCAGAGATGATGGTTTCCATGTGTCCTTCTCAAGGTGGGTCTATCCGATATACTATTCTCTAACATGTATCTATGTGCTTGGTTTGATATTGCCATATCATGACAAATGAGATTCTTTCACCAACGAATCCACACTCCAGTCTTATGTGTTACTGGTGTCTATCTACCTTCCACAGTAACAACCAGATAGGGACATAATAAGAATGTACATACTCTTAGTATTTGTAATATCACACCCTCCAAGTCACATACTTGAAGACATACATCATTGAGTATTGTCATTCTTTAGACATTCATAATGTTTCCTCATTATCTCATAATTGAGTGAAACAGAATGAATTAGAAGCATGCCTTTATGTGTATTAAAAAATCCTTTATGATTTATGACAATATCTATTATCATATGATTGGCTCTATGGAAATACCTTACCAACATGTTTGTCAATTACATCTTATGCAATTCTTGTATAGATGATATGCACAACTCACCGTATACATCTACATGCCTCTAGTACTTAATCTCATTAAGGTCACATAGTTAAGCTTGAAAAGCCAACATGATAGTAATGCACCCTGCTTGATAGGCCCACACTATTACCATCACACTTCCATGAGATAGACATCACACCACCCTTGGGATGCCCACGGTTAGTCGATCAAGCTTTTGATGTGTGTTTCTAAAGAAAAACATCTTAGACTTAATATTTTATTTGAGGGAGTTTTCATATATACATATACTGTTGGGAAATAGGGCACATATACAAGTAGCGGAAATAATTTTTTTATTGCCATATTCCCCATAAACTAGCAGTTCGTGTCAACAACAATACAATGGAAATAATGGTTTTGAGGATATACATGGTCCCGAAGAAAGTCCAATGACATATTCCTCATTGTTGTAGATGCAAAACTATTGTCTAGTTTCTCTTGGAAGTTGTCTGTGCAACTCCTAGTCTTCACCATGGACAACAGATTGGAACAATATCTACAACAGCTCATGCGGTCTCACCACATACTGTAGACTGACATTGTCTTCCAAGCGATAGACAACAACTTCCCGCCTCTAGAGTTGTCCATGAGAAACACCAGGAACTCCAATTTGTACTACCACAACAAACATGAAGGAGTTGTCCCCTTCTATCAACATACTAGTCACCCAGTTGCTCTCCCACAACTGATCCTCAGTTGGTCTCTCCCTTGCAATTCCTCCCTTTAATGGGTAGGACTTTCTTTGTCTCTCCATTGGCTACCACAATCAGAGAGGAGAACAATTGTGAGAGCAATTGATTCTCAATTGTGTGTGTAACCCTATATTTATAGTAGAGGCTAGTGTTAGGGTTCCTGATTGGTGTGTGAGTAGAAAGGTACAAAATCATGAATGTTCTAGAACTTTCACAACATGAAACAGTCATCTCGCACTTCCCAAACGGTCATTTGGTGATGAGATGATCATCTTTCACTCTCAAACGATCATTTAGTGTGAGATGGTTGTCTCACACAATGATACGATCATTTACCAAGTTTCCTATTTGCAATTGAATTCATGATTCATTTCTAATTAATGTGCCACATTAATCCTTATACCAATCTCATTGTTCTCATGATTCAGGAAAACACCAAAACCTTTGACTGGCCTATTTGAGTAGATCAGTTCATCAAGTGAACCAATCGTATCATTTTCCTGAGTTGGTCATTTCATTAAATGAAATAGTCATCTCACCAGTCAAATCTATTCAGTTCACCTAGTGAGCCGATCAGTTGGTGTCCTGAGTCATGCAAAAATCAACCAATTGAATTTCCAATCAACCTGACACTCCAATTAGTCAGTCCAAGACTTGAACTTGATGATTATGAGTCCAGTCAGTTGATCTATTATTTAATTGAATATCTAAACACCTTCAACATTCAATCTAAACATCATTAATGAATATACTCCTTTAATCCAAGTGTATCATATGCATGCGACCCTATAGGTACAAAATTACATTGATAGTGAATGTCCATAACAAACTTATGACATTACAAGAAAAGAGCGGTGCCTAGTCACACATCATTGCTAACCAAGTAATTTGAAAAGTTGGATAACAACTTCAACCATCAACCTGTGATTAGTGTTATAGTGATCGTATATTTCCTTTGTCTCTAATATCCGGATTGAATTCGAGTCATGGAATCGTCATCCTCTCAATGTTCAATCCATGTTCCTTGAACTAGAGTAGACTATCCGAGATGCGTATGAATTCACATATCACATATTGAACCACATCAGTACGACCGTACATTTATCAATCTCACTTATCAAGAGGCCTTAGATATTAAACTCCTATAGGAGGGACAAATACCATCTACACAACTCACACTCTGTCCCCACATGTCAAAAATACCCAATCATCACCTTTATGGAAACCCGTATATCAGGATTACGTTTGATGATGCCAAAGTATACCCAACAACATGTCATGAGTGTAGTGACTTCAGGTCTAAGAACTGCAATCACCACTATCACTATATTGGTTGATTATGACTACCATTTCATGGTCTCCATGTATCACTCTCATGGTGGGATTGTCTGATACACTATTATCTAACATGTATCTGTGTGAGTGACTTGATATCATATATCATGACTAATGAGATTCTGTCATCAGTCAACACACACTCTAATCTTTTGAATTACTGTTGTCTATTTTACTATTATAGTATAGCCTGACTAGGGGCATAACAAGAATGTATGTATTCTTATCATACATATGATCACATAGTTCAGGTCCTCAATCGACATACTTATGTCATCAAGTAAGATCATTCTTTAGACATATACTATGTATGTGTCATCATCTAATGATTGAGACAAACATAATACATGAAATTACCTTTATTATTATAAAAAAGTATCTAATGCCACACTCCAATCATTATATGATTGGCTCTCTGGGCAGACATACTAACAGACTCCCACTTACACTTAGATCCAATCACCCACAAATCATATTCTAAGTGATCTTCAACATGCCATCATGTATCACTGTGCAAGAGCTTTTATAGAAGCTTTAGCAATGTTTTCTTAAAGTTGGCATTTTGCAATTTTTACATCTCTTCATTGTATGACATTTCATATGAGATGGAAGTGCCATAGTAGCTATCTAAGATTCTCATGCTTACATATAGCTCCACTGTTGTCACAATAATTAGACTGTCATCAATGGTTGGAACCTCACATAAGTTCACCCATAGAACTTCTTGATCCATATGGTATCCTATGCTATTCTCATAATACATAGATACTTGGATTCTTTTGTAGATATGAACAACGATCATTAGCTTAGAACCATTTCTAGCTTATAGTTCTCATTTAATGTCAAACACAAATTTAGATTGCAATTATTAATTTGTCATTTTGGAAGCTTGCATCGGTGTAACCTCTTACACCTAACTCTTCCTTATTACCATAACCAAGGAACCGATCCTTTTAATGATTCATAAGCACCTAAGGATGTTCTTCATGGTAGTCCAATCACTCTCACTGATATCTGACATATACCCTCTCGTCATGTCCAATACATACGAGATTGCTAGGTAGGTATATATATGCCCTCTCATCATGTCCAATACATATGAGATGACTGGATATCCTCTCGTCATGTCCAATACATACAAGTTAACTGGATATCTTCTCATCATGCCCAATATATACGAGATAAAAGGATAAGTACATAACATTGCATTCAACATAGATCTAATGGGGAATGCATATGGCATCCATTCATGAGTTCCTATTCTTCGTAAGAACTGGGACACTAGGATCCTATGAGACTAACTCCATGGGACATGGATAAGTTCTCTCTCATTGAGTCCTACTTGCTAAACCCTTCAACAGCTTGCCAATATATGTTATTTTACTTAGCTCAAGAAGCTTTCTAGATCTATCTCTATAGATCTCAATCTTATCACATAGGATGTCTTACCTAAACCCTTCATAAAGAAGGTGCTTACCTTGCCAGGTTAACATGTGCAGGATAAGGATGTTATTCCCCATCATTATGTAGAATATAAATATGCTCCCACTAAATCTTTTGTAATCACACATTTCATCTTCATTTTGACTCAAGTTAAACTCTTTGATTGCCTTATCAAAATAGAAGATTCCAGCTCTGATATGCTTTCTTCAATCCACATATTGACCTTTATAGATTATAGACTTTATTTGCATTAATGTATTTATAAAACCTTTAGGTTGTGTTACATACACATCCTCATAATTATTCTAGTTAAGGAACACAATTTTAACATCCATATGCCAAATCTCACCAATCGTAACAAGCTGCAACAATGAGCATGATCTGATAGGATTTAACCATGGTAACCAGTGAAAGACTTCATCATGTTAAACACCTTGAACTTTCTTGAAACTCTTTTCTACCAATATACCCTCCTGTGTTGGTATCATTTCAGAGACCCATATGCACCATATAAGTTTTACCCCTTCAGGTGGATCCATCAAGGTCATATCTTGTTGGTGTACATGTAGTCCATCCTAGATCTCATGGCCTTAAGCCAATTCTCAAGTTCTGGTCCCTCACTAGTTTCTAGGTAGGTTGTTGACTCATCTCAATGATCAACTCACCACCTTCTTGAATTATAAGATATCATCATCTTTCAAACTCAAGGAGTGTTCTATTAGAACTATGAGTTCTATGTGTTACAGAAGGAACTTGAGATTCCACAACAACTTGTGATTCTATTTGTTCCTAATGTATCTCTTTTAGGTTCAATGTTTTCTTGTTTGAATCAAACATTTCGAGTTCTACTTTGATTCCCAATGATTCCTTTGAAAAAAAGTTCCTCTTTAGGAATACAACCATCTTGGAAACAAACACCTTTGTTGTTGGATACAAGTAGTATTTCATTAAAATTAACATTTATGTGATTTTGGATACAACCTTCTAAAGAAACTATTTTCTTGTATAAGATTTTAATCCTAATCACTACAAAAGACACATTGGGAGACCTCCCATGCCATATCTCATATGGCGTCTCTTGAACCAATTTATACGGTACATTATTTTAGTGTAAAGCATGTGCCTAGAAGAAATTGGAAGATCAACTACATTTTGTTGATAATCATACCATGATGAACATGGTGCGATTCCTTCTTTCTGATTCACTATCATTGTCTTTCAGGTGGAGTTCATCATAATACAATGTCATGATCTACCAGACGGTCCTCAAACTCTTGGTTTAGAATATTTCAACATCGATCACATCAAAGTATCTTAATACTTTTACCAAGTTAGTTATGTAATTCATTTAAGATCTTTTTGAACATTTCAAGAGATCCAGACTTTTATTTCATTAAATACAAATTTATGTATCCACTGATGACATCAGTTAATATAATGAGGTACTTAGTAACTACCTTAAGCATTTATTCTAAAAGATCTTATGTATATTAGTATGTACTAGCTCTAATAGAATACTCATTATCCCTCTACATCTAGTGAATATTCTTTTGTCATATTGCACACAAAATAGGATATTCATATCTCTATTTGTTCAATAACCAAAAGAGTCTAGATAACCATCATATGTATTACTTTTGTGCTCTAGATGATAATGTTATAGGCATTCATACTTTGAGTCATCGGGTAATTCATTACATGTGTCATACACATTTGTCTCTAAAACTATCTAGTATAGTTAACAAGACATAGGGCATTTCCATAAAAGATCATATATTTTTAAATGAAACATAATGTTCTTGTGACACAAGACATATCATACTTTCATAAATGGCAAGTACATAATAGAACTTCACAAATTCTATTATGTGCCCATGAATGACAACTTCCAACTATAGAGGCAGCAACCCTTGCTCCTAACAATTCTAGCTTACTTCTTCTTAGGTCCTAAAGTAGAGATCTATATCTCCATCTTCTTCCTAAAATTCTCTATAAAGAGGATAGTTCTTTCCAATGTCTAGACATGTGACAATGGTGGCACTTTTTTTCCTTAATCAATTAAGTAAAAAGGACATAGTCCTTTTATACTAACCCTTCTCTGTATATTGAGTGTAGACGAATTGGACTTTAGTTAGCCTCATAACACTTCTTGGCCTTGCCTTTTCCCTAGGACTCACTTCCATTTATCACCATCATAGATTTATCTTTATTCTGCCCCGCTTTGGCATCAATATGCCAATCATTTGATAAAATAACTACATGATTCATGCAACACTTGCATAATCATATCCATGGTCAACTCTTGAACTAAGAGAAATCCCAGTCACTCCACATGCTCAATCATATTGAGCACATGGGGTTTTAATGGACCTCCCTTTGTTAGTTTGGACTCAAATAGCACTTTGGAGACATTGTACCTTGTTTTCTTTACAAGATTCTTAAGAGGTGTTACCATATAGAGAATATACATGTTTTCATGCTGTTCATGCAACTCATAGTTCATATAGAAAAGCATAATGTACTCAATGTCTTTGGCATCTTCGAAATGTTTCCAATAAGCATATATTTAGCCTTGGCGCATTTCGAGCGTTTCGTCTGGCACTGGTCTTTCAAGGAAATAGAGCTTTCACAAATTAATGAGAACATTTATCAAAGTCCTTAACCAATTGTGAAACTTTATCCCATTTTTTCCTTCTTGAGGATGGATCGCAATTTGAACATGTTTGTGTTTTACATTTGATTCTACAAAGAAATATTACAACTTTTCAAAGCATTTTTTGATTTGTTTGATTTGATATGTTAACGATATTAATTAGGCCTTTAATTAATTATCACTCCCACTATTTTGTAGATATGAACAACGATCATTAGCTTAGAACCATTTCTAGCTTATAGTTCTCATTTAATGTCAAACACAAATTTAGATTGCAATTATTAATTTGTCATTTTGGAATCTTGCATCGGTGTAACCTCTTACACCTAACTCTTCCTTATTACCATAACCAAGGAACCGATCCTTTTAGTGATTCATAAGCACCTAAGGATGTTCTTCATGGTAGTCCAGTGACTCTCACTGACATCTGACATATACCCTCTCGTCATTTCCAATACATACGAGATTGCTAGGTAGGTATATATATGCCCTCTCATCATGTACAATACATATGAGATGACTGGATATCCTCTCGTCATGTCCAATACATACAAGTTAACTGGATATCTTCTCATCATGTCCAATATATATGAGATAAAAGGATAAGTACATAACATTGCATTCAAGATAGATCTAATGGGGAATGCATATGGCATCCATTCATGTGTTCCTATTCTTCGCAATAACTGGGACACTAGGATCCTATGAGACTAACTCCATGGGACATGGATAAGTTCTCTCTCATTGAGTCCTACTTGCTAAACCCTTCAACAGCTTACCAATATATGTTATTTTACTTAGCTCAAGAAGCTTTCCAGATCTATCTCTATAGATCTCAATCTTATCACATAGGATGTCTTACCTAAACCCTTCATAAAGAAGGTGCTTACCTTGCCAAGTTAACATGTGCAGGATAAGGATGTTATTCCCCATCATTATGTAGAATATAAATATGCTCCCACTTAATCTTTTGTAATCACAAATTTCATCTTCATTTTGACTCAAGTTAAACTCTTTGATTGCCTTATCAAAATATAAGATTCCAGCTCTGATATGCTTTCTTCAATCCACATATTGACCTTTACAAATTATAGACTTTATTTGCATTAATGTATTTATAAAACCTTTAGGTTGTGTTACATATACATCCTCATAATTATTCTAGTTAAGGAACACAATTTTAACATCCATATTCCAAATCTCACCAATCGTAACAAGCTGCAACAATGAGCATGATCTGATAGGATTTAACCATGGTAACCGGTGAAAGACTTCATCATGTTCAACACCTTGAACTTTCTGGAAACTCTTTTCTACCAATATACCCTCCCGTGTTGGTATCATTTCAGAGACCCATATGCACTATATAAGTTTTACCCCTTCAGGTGGATCCATTAAGGTCATATCTTGTTGGTGTACATGTAGTCCATCCTAGATCTCATGGCCTTAAGCCAATTCTCAAGTTCTGGTCCCTCACTAGTTTCTAGGTAGGTTGTTGACTCATCTCAATGATCAACTCACCACCTTCTTGAATTATAAGATATCATCATCTTTTAAACTCAAGGAGTGTTCTATTAGAACTATGAGTTCTATGTGTTACATAAGGAACTTGAGATTCCACAACAACTTGTGATTCTATTTGTTCCTAATGTATCTCTTTTAGGTTCAATGTTTTCTTGTTTGAATCAAACATTTCGAGTTCTACTTTGATTCCCAATGATTCCTTTGAAAAAAAGTTCCTCTTTAGGAATACAACCATCTGGGAAACAAACACCTTTGTTGTTGGATACAAGTAGTATTTCATTAAAATTAACATTTATGTGATTTTGGATACAACCTTCTAAAGAAACTATTTTCTTGTATAAGATTTTAATCCTAATCACTACAAAAGACACATTGGGAGACCTCCCATGCCATATCTCATATGGCGTCTCTTGAACCAATTTATACGGTACATTATTTTAGTGTAAAGCATGTGCCTAGAAGAAATTGGAAGATCAACTACATTTTGTTGATAATCATACCATGATGAACATGGTGTGATTCCTTCTTTCTGATTCACTATCATTGTCTTTCAGGTGGAGTTCATCATAATACACTGTCATGATCTACCAGACGGTCCTCAAACTCTTGGTTTAGAATATTTCAACATCGATCACATCAAAGTATCTTAATACTTTTACCAAGTTAGTTATGTACTTCATTTAAGATCTTTTTGAACATTGCAAGAGATCCAGACTTGTATTTCATTAAATACAAATTTATGTATCCACTGATGACATCAGTTAATATAATGAGGTACTTATTAACTACCTTAAGAATTTATTCTAAAATATCTTATGTATATTAGTATGTACTAGCTCTAATAGAATACTCATTATCCCTCTACATCTAGTGAATATTCTTTTGTCATATTGCACACAAAATAGGATATTCATATCTCTATTTGTTCAATAACCAAAAGAGTCTAGATAACCATCATATGGATTACTTTTGTGCTCTAGATGATAATGTTATAGGCATTCATACTTTGAGTCATCAGGTAATTCATTACATGTGTCATACACATTTGTCTCTAAAACTATCTAGTATAGTTAACAAGACATAGGGCATTTCCATAAAAGATCATATCTTTTTAAATGAAACATAATGTTCTTGTGACACAAGACATATCATACTTTCATCAATGGCAAGTACATAATAGAACTTCACAAATTCTATTATGTGCCCATGAATGACAACTTCCAACTATAGAGGCAGCAACCCTTGCTCCTCACAATTCTAGCTTACTTCTTCTTAGGTCATAAAGTAGAGATCTATATCTCCATCTTCTTCCTGAAATTCTCTATAAAGAGGATAGTTCTTTCCAATGTCTAGACATGTGACAATGGTGGCACTTTTTTTCCTTAATCAATTAAGTAAAAAGGACATAGTCCCTTTATACTTACCCTTCTCTGTATATTGAGTGTAGACGACTTGGACTTTAGTTAGCCTCCTAACACTTCTTGGCCTTGCCTTTTCCCTAGGACTCACTTCCATTTATCACCACCATAGATTTATCTTTATTCTTCCCCGCTTTGGCATCAATATGCCAATCATTTGATAAACTGACTACATGATTCATGCAACACTTGCATAATCATATCCATGGTCAACTCTTGAACTAAGAGAAATCCCAGTCACTCCACATGCTCAATCATATTGAGCACATGGGGTTTTACTGGACCTCCCTTTGTTAGTTTGGACTCAAATAGCACTTTGGAGACATTGTACCTTGTTTTCTTTACAAGATTCTTAAGAGGTGTTTCCATATAGAGAATATACATGTTTTCATGCTGTTCATACATGCAACTCATAGTTCATAGAGAAAAGCATAATGTACTCAATGTCTTTGGCATCTTCGAAATGTTTTCAATAAGCATATATTTAGCCTTGGCGCATTTCGAGCGTTTCGTATGGCACTGGTCTTTCAAGGAAATAGAGATTTCACAAATTAATGAGAACATTTATCAAAATCCTTAACCAATTGTGAAACTTTATCCCATTTTTCCCTTCTTAAGGATGGATCGCAATTTGAACATGTTGGTGTTTTACATTTGATTCTACAAAGAAATATTACAACTTTTCAAAGCATTTTTTGATTTGTTTGATTTGATAAGTTAATGATATTAATTAGGCCTTTAATTAATTATCACTCCCACTATTTTGTTGAAAGTGATAACCCTCACTAGTGAGCCAAGATCCAAAACAATTCAACTATATATTACCTGGCCTACACTAGCATCCATAGTCAATTGTCAAGGTAGGCAATCATACCAATTGCTTAATATGCAATTCTTAGATAGATGGTATGCACAACTCCTTTCCGTAGTCCATCTATGCTTAATCCTATTAAGGTCACCTAGTTAAGCCTGGTCCAAAAACCAACATGATAATAATGCACCCCACTAGGGCGGAAACTACATTATTACCATCACACTTACATGACATAGACGACACACCAAGCTAGTGCGTAAACTACACTTGGTCAATCCAGCTTTTAATGTGTGCTGCTAATGGAAAGCATCTTTGACTTAATATTTTATTTGAGGGGTTTTGTATTTATAAATACACATACTTTATCCAATCACTAAACATATAGTACCTATCATATACATGCTATTCCCACAACAAAAAGATACAATAAACGAAAGTGATGGTTATGGCCTGCCTGATGTAATTCCTTGGAGCCACAAGGAATTACCACAACCTAGATTTACATCATATGCAAAAACCTATTGTTGATGAAGATATATGCTTTGTCAACCTGGGTTGATCAGTTCAACCTTTGAACCGATCAGATCACCTCCTGGCCGGTCATTTGGTTCTCTCATCGGTCATCTTGTTATTCTATCCACCATCTGCAGCTCCTCCAACCAATTGGTTGGGTCCACTAAGAGATTGGTTCATATAATCCATATGGTCCTCCTGGTCCTCCATCCGATCAACCCATATCTGAGACAATTGGTTGGCATCGCCAATACATCTTTCTTCTCATCATAACAGAGAAGTAAATTATTCCACTTTTAGATGATTATCGAGAAACCTCAGGTTACATTCATGGGGAGCAAGGGTAGGAATGAATTAACTTTACATTGGGAAGATAAGATAGATGCTCGGTATGTAGATTGAGATAAAATATGATTAACCTACCACCAAACCAATACTCTCTCTATTTTGGGTAAATTAAGGACGGGAACAGCTAAAATCCGAAAATAAATTGAGAAAACCTGTTGCAATATTTCCATGATCTATCATATTCTTTCTTTGAAGGTTATAAACAAGAAAACTTATATTAGTTGAACTCTTGCAGATGGACCCAAAAACCAGGAACAACAGGGATGGTGAAGGGACCTATGGTACTAAAGACAAGGGGAAGAAGCCCCGCATGGAGGATGATGAAGATGTCGGTTCTGCCAATAAGACCAACAATATGGGGGAATGGGAACTAAAACAAAAGGCCATTATGGATGCCCTTCATGACCTAGCTGTTCGTACAACATCCCTTGTACCAACCCAAAATCCAAAACCCACCACTATCCAGGATTTTCTAAAACTCAGCCCCGAAACCTTCTATGGGGAAGACAAAGATGATGTCCTAGACAAGGCTGATGCCTGGTTAGTGTCTATGGAAAACACCTTTAGGGTTTTGAGGTGCCCTGAACAAGACAAGGTTGGTTTTGCCACCTACCACTTGAAGGGAGCGGCCAAATTGTGGTGGGAGAATTATATCCGGTCACGACAAGTCATCCCTGTCAACTGGGAAGCCTTCAAACCCATTTTCACCAACCGTTTCCAACCCACATCTGAGAGAAAGGAAAAACAAAAACAATTCCTCACCCTTACCCAAGGAACTAACACAGTGGCTGAATACAACCGACAGTTCTGCCTGCTGGAGAGGCATGTCACCAACCTTACCGAAGAACAAAAACTTGACCGCTACATTGATGGGCTTTTCCTTACCTTAAAAGCTTTTGTATGCTCATCCAAACCCACCAATTTTCAAGATGCCTATGACCATGCCTTGTCCATGGAGAGAACCCTGGGGATGGGACATGGGAAACCTTTACCTACCCTTGCCTATCTAGTCCTGACTGAAGTTGTACCTGCAAAACCTGAACCAAAGGGAAAACCCCATATTGGTGGCAATAAGAACAGGAACAGACAGGAGAACCAGAGGAATCCTCCTACCCAAGGCCAGAACCAGAATTACAACTGTGGTCCTGCACAAAACCAGAATCATGGCCAAAATAGGGGTCCAGTCCGGAACGCCAATATTCCTCGTTGTCGTAACTTTGGTAACTTCCACCCTGGCCAGTGCAAGTATCTGTCCCCGGTCTGCCATTACTACAAACAGGAGGGTCACTTCAAAGATAGCTGGCCCCACCCTCCTCCAACATGGGCCAGGCAAGGTGAACATAGACAGGCTTGTGTCTTTGCTATGAATGCAGATGAGGCGAAGGCCAATGAAAATAAACTCATGGAAGGTACCTTTTAAATTCAAGATTATTTCCAGAACTTTATATCATGATTATCTTGTACATTGTCCTAACACAAAATATATGTATACGTAGGTATGATGCAAATCTCCGACCATTTTGTTGTTACTCTTTTTGACTCCGGGTCAACAAACACTTTCATGTCTAAGAATCTTGCCCGTATGTTGAATCTTGAAACAAGGGACTTAGGGTACATACTTGATGTAACTACCCCAAGTGGGAAGATGAAAGTCTCCTACTATATTGTCGAGAAAGTCCCTCTATCTTATGCTGGACGTAGTTTTGAGTCAGATTTCATAATCTTAGACATGGAAGACTTTGACCTTATTTTAGGGATGGATTGGCTCCATAAAAATCATGTTCTAATCGACTGTCGTGCCAAGAAAGTCATTATTTCCAAACCCAATCTCCCTATTCTTATAATTCCTGGAAGGAAAGATCGAAATCAAAACATTGTCATTTCTCTGATTAAAGCCCAAAACTTGATAGCTAAAGGGTGCAAAGCATACCTAACAACTGTAACCATAGTCAATCCTGATACGAGTGCCCTAGAAAACATTGATATAGTGCGAGAGTACCCGAGTGTCTTTCCTGAGGAGCTCCATGGGCTACCACCAGATCATGATGTCGAGTTTTCTATCGATTTAGCACCTGGTACCACACCTATTTCTCAAGAACCCTATTGGATGGCTCCTGCTGAATTGACGGAGTTGAAAAAGCAATTGCAGGAATTGCGTGACAAGGGTTTTATCCGCCCTAGTACCTCTCCTTGGGGAGCCCCCATTTTATTTTTCAAGAAAGGATGGTTCCCTTCGCATGTGTATTGACTATCGTATGATCAATCAAGCTACTATGAAAAATAAGTCTCCGCTGCTCAGAATTGATGACCTTTTCGATCAACTCCGTTCTGCCCATGTCTTTTCAAAAATTGATCTTCATTCTGGTTACCACCAACTCAAAGTTAAGGATGAAGACATCCCTAAAATAGCCTTTCGAACCCGATACAGGCATTATGAATTCCTTGTCATGCCTTTTGGGTTGACTAATGCCCCTGGTGTGTTTATGAACTTGATGAATAGTGTCTTCCAACCTTTCCTCGATGAGTTTGTAGTGGTCTTCATTGATGACATATTGATATATTCGACTGATACTGAATCACACCGCATTCACCTTCGCAAAGTTCTTGACATCCTCCAATCTCAGAAATTCTATGCAAAACTGTCAAAATGTGAATTTTGGATCTCTGAAGTCATGTTCTTGGGCTACATAATTTCTGGTGAGAAAATTTCTGTTGACCCCACCAAAGTCTCGGCTGTTCTTGAGTGGCAAGCCCCAAAGAATGTTTCGGAGATTCACAATTTTCTAGGTCTTGCTGGCTATTATCGACGTTTTATCCAGAACTTCAGTAGGACTGCCTTGCCTCTCACTAAGCTCACCAGGAAAGGAGAACAGTTTATCTGGTCAAAGGAGTGTGAGTCCAGTTTTCAAGAGCTAAAGACAAAGCTGACAACTGCACCTGTCTTGACTCTTCCCTCGGGAAATGATGGGTTCGTCATATTCACCGACACATCAAGGTTCGGTCTGGGTTGTGTTCTCATGCAAGAGAGAAAAGTAGTTTCTTATGCCTCTCGAAAATTGAAGCCAAATGAGGTCAACTACCCAACCCATGACCTCGAGCTTGCCGCCATCATATATGCTTTGAAAATATGGCGACACTACTTGTATGGTGTCACCTTTGACATCCTCACCGACCATAAGAGTCTGAAATACATCTTGACACAGAAGGATCTCAATCTCAGACAGAGGCGTTGGCTCGAGTACCTTAAAGACTATGACTTCACCATTGCCTACCACCCCAATAAGGCAAATGTGGTGGCCGATGCACACAGCAGGAAGCAGGCTAAATGTGCTGCTGTCTTTACTACGGAATGGAAGAACATGGAAGTCATGTCACTTTGGGACCCAAGGTGTATGGGCAACGTTCTTAGATTGGCCAGTGTCCATGTAAAACTGGGCCTCCTGTCCGAAATCCTGTCCGCTCAAAAGAATAGAAAGAGCCTTGATGATATGATTAAGCTATTAGAGAAGCCCCAAACTTATCTGACAGTCGATATGGATGGTGGAATCCGATACAAACAGCGCATATGGGTCCTAGAAGATTCAATCATGATAGATATGGTGTTACGAGAAGCTCACGGGTCAAAATACACTGTGCATCCTGGATCGACAAAAATGTACAAGGATCTGCAAAGGCACTTCTGGTGGAGGAATATGAAGACCGACATTGCTACGTTCATCTCCAAGTGTCTAACCTGCCAACAGATCAAGGTTGAACACCAACGTCCAGGAGGTCTTATACAACCCCTACCTATCCCCGAGTGGAAATGGGAAAACATCACCATGGATTTTGTGGTGGGACTACCCAGGACCAGGAAAGGGAGTGACGCCATTTGGGTTGTAGTTGATCGTCTGACTAAATCGGCCCATTTTATTCCAATCAAGATAACAACCAAGGTTCCTGAGTTAGCAGAACTTTATGTTCGAGAGATAGTCAGGCTGCATGGAATTCCTATATCTATAGTATCAGATCGTGATGCAAAGTTCACTTCTCACTTGTGGCGACAAGTACAGGAAGAACTGGGAACTCAACTGAATTTCAGCACTGCTTATCACCCCCAAACTGACGGACAATCTGAGAGGACAATCCAGGTTCTGGAAGACTTGCTGAGATCATGCGTCCTCGATTGGGGTGGTTCTTGGGACCACTACCTTCCTCTCGTTGAGTTTGCCTACAACAATAGCTACCAATCCAGTATTGGCATGCCTCCCTATGAAGCTCTGTATGGATGACCGTGTAGATCTCCACTTTACTGGGATGAAGTAGGCGAAAGACGAATTCTGAAGTCTGAGGAACTACAACTCTATTATGATAATGTCAACCTAATCAAGCAAAGGTTAAAAAGGGCACAAGATCATCAGAAGTCTTATGTTGATGCACACAGGACTGACACTCAATTCTTATTAGGTGATCATGTTTTCCTGAAGATTTGACCAATTCGAGCCATTGCAAAGAACAAAGGAAAACTCAGTCCTAGATATGTGGGTCCTTTTGAAATTATGGATTGTATTGGGGAATGTGCTTACAGGTTGGCTCTACCTCCACAATATAGCATGATGCACAACGTCTTTCATGTGTTGAACCTAAAGCGGTATGTCAAAGACCCTAGCCATGTCCTCAATCATGAACCAATTGAATTAAAGGACACCCTTGTGTACCAAGAAACTCCAGTCAAGATACTTGATACTCGCACCAAGGAACTCAGAAATAAGAAAATCGATATGGTTAAGGTGTTGTGGAAGCACCATGGGAGTGATGATGCTACTTGGGAATTGAAGTCAGACATGGAGGAACGTTTTCCTGACCTCTTCAAGGAAGTTTGAATTTTGGGGACAAAATTCTTTATAAGGAGGGGAGGATGTGACAATGTGAGTTTTTCCCTCTTTTCTATTAAATTAATTTATCTTTCACCTTTATAATGATCATTCATATTATCTTTTGACTCCTTGATCAATATAGATACCCAAAATCAAATTCTTTTGTATTCTATGAATTTCATGCACTCTTGGGAACCTTAATTAACTTAATACACCTCTTTGATCAAATGCTTGAGTTTGACTAGTTAAACTTATCTTTTGGTTTCCAAACTTGTACACATTATTCTACACTTCATTTTGAAGATATGGTCCAAATTTGAGATCATTTGGACTTTCCTATGATTTTATACGATTTTTCTAAGGTTTTAGCCTTTTCCTAGCTTTCTTTGCCTTTTTCCACTTTTTTTTCTCCCTTTTTCTTGTTGGGCCCGGCCCATATGTGGCTTGGGGTGCCGCTGGGAAAGGTGGGTTGACCCAGCAGCCTTGGATCTTAATCCAACAGCGCTGGGGTCATCCCCTACCTTGTGCCTGGTTTGGCAAGGTCCACGGTGGACCAGCCGACACCTCGCCCGACCCCGATCGATCAGTTCGCTTTTGTTGCGCCCAATAACTCGACCATTGAAACCCACAACCGTTCTCGAAGCTTCCGCACGTTTTAGTTGGGTGGAATTGCTTCTTGGAGGCCAAGGGAACCAGACTGACCATGGGGTGCGCTGCCCCCTTTAATAACCCTAACCCTAGCCCCAAAAATCTATATAAACCACCCTTTGGGTTCGTCCCGCCCCCACGATCACGAACGACACCTCCTCTCCTCGCGCCGTGCTTTCCCTCTCGCGCCCCCTTTTTCTTTGGCCGCTGCACCACCATGGAGAAACCTGCTCATGGGCGGGATCCTGCTGCTAGGGACGACCTACAACAACCGCTAGATCGAGGTTCACGCTAGTCCTCATCACCGATCAACGGCCACAGATCGCGCGCAAGTCCTACTTTTCCACGGGCACCTGCTTGGAAGCACGACTACTCCCTACCGCCGATCTTCTTCGCAAGACACAGTGGACCGACGATCAACGGCCCCTAATTTTCGGTATTTCTGCCTCTCTGCCCTAAATTCCAGGAAATAGCCAAATCTTGCAAAAACGATATCTTGAGATCCCTAGCTCCAAAAATAGTGAAATTATAGTCCTTTTTTATCAGAAAAATCCAACTGACCTGTTAAAAATACTTGTGAAGCTTAATTCTCAATATTTATCATTGATAAGCCATGATCTTGTTCCCTTGCCTATTTAATTATCCTATATGATGATTAATCTTGAAGAAACTCTTATTCCTGTTTCTAATGATCATTCTGAGACACCAAATAATTTTTGACAAAATAAGGGTTAGATATGATCCTCTTAACTCTTTACCCTAAAAATATGAATCATATACTTTGAAATAAGGTTTATTCTTAATATAATGATGCTCTACCTTGATCTAGAAATCCCTCTTAATCATATGACTCCCTAATCTAATTTCGAGTCTAATTGTGCTATCTGATATTGGAAATGATCTAGACATTTGAATAATGATATTGATAATTAGGGTTGACATGTATTCCTAAATATACCTAGGAAGGTTATCCATTCATGAAACATGTTTGATACTTGAATATTTGTTGGACTTTTGGGGAATATTGTTGATGACCTAAACCTAAGGTAGGAATAGGAAAATATAACCCTAATCTCGAATAACAAAGCATGGTCTTTTTAAACTATGATCTTGACCCTTGATCCAATATTTTGATCTAGGATCTGACTCAAAGGGTTGATCCACTCTCTCTCTTGGGATCTTTACTCCAAATACTCTTTTAGAAAGGTACGCTATTATACTACTTCTCCTTGGTTGTATGATGATACTTTTTAGGTATCTCTTGAAATATTCTTGGCTAGTTAATTGGATGAAATATTGTTCCCTATGAATAGTCTTCCGTTTTTCTTCTATATTATATGTTGAGAGACATGAAACCTAAATCACTAGACCCATTATGATTGCCCGTATATTGATGTTGATAATGATGTTGGAAAAGTTGATAATGTTGATATTAGATATAAGCAATACTCCTTCTTTGGAAGGCGAGATTTTGCACTTGGACCTCCTATCTCATATGATGAGAAGGAGCTTGGTGACCTCCCCATCGCGTTGGGGTAGTAGAGTCACCCAAACTAATATAAGCATGCTTCTTGAATTACAGCATAATGGGAAATTCGTAATAAAATTTGTGTTGAATAACATTTTGGTTTTTGGAAAATCGTTCGATAATGTTTTGAAGCATAAGTCCTGCCAATTATACTAGTTTTTCTTATAAAACTGCTTTACTTGTTTTTATATAGCGTACCGTGCAATTGCATTGACTTTGTGTCTTGATTTTCTCGATTTTAGGTAATGCAAGGAACTAGATTCATCTACTGCAATAAAGACTGCTACATCTTATGGACTCTACATGGGAGCTAATTGTAAAAGGGATGTAGTTGTAGGCTAGTTCTTATCTTTTTCTCTTTCCTGTTGCCTACGTGGCTTATGTATTAAACATTTTTGGTTCATTTTAATAAAGAAGGATGTTATTTCATTTTTGCATATTATCTGTGCGTGATTTTTGGGCCACTCAGGGACGAGTGCTCTCATCCCTTTAACACTTCCCTTTTGGACAGTGGGATTGGGATTAGGGTAAGAACAGATCCGTGACACTTGGATATGTCAGTATTGAGTAGTTATGCTTAAGATGTCAAGTTTGATCTGTTGAACAATAATTTTGTTGCAATATGTTGTTACAACTAGATGCAAACATTTTGTTTCCCCCACATAACAATATAACTCGTTATACTGACCACCGTTTTGTTTGTCAACATTCTAGGGCAATATGTTGATACATCGACAAGCTTAGTAGAAAGTAGATATTCAAAAAAAGGTGATATTGGAAAATAACAAGGCTATATATTGTTTGGAGGAATATAGTTAGATAGTTTTCTCTTTGGGTAAAATTCTAAAATCACATTTTTGAAAGGTATGTGAAAAGAATTTTTTTATAACTTGCATTAAGCTTAGTTGTGGTAGAATTTATTAATTATTTTTTATTATTTGAAAAAGCATATGAACTAGTTTGGCAGAACGAATCTATCTCCTTGGCCTTCCTTAATTGGGGGTTGCTGGGGGTGGGGTCATTACATCTCCACTTGCCAGGAGACCACTATGACTGCACCCATGTCCTTGGCAGAGAAAATGTTGACCACTTTTGAGACTGTTGGTACTACAGTAAAGAAACCCTTGGCTTCTTGAAATTTTGAGATGGTGTTACTAGAACAGAGCATACCTATATCTGGAACTAGAATTTCTCCATTCTAGGACCATCTTCATTGTCCTCCTCAGGGACTCCATGAAGGTCAAAAACTTCCTGTGTGACTCCAAAGCTGACTTTATCTGTGCCAAGTCAGTATTCAAACTGTTATTAAACCTTTTAATGCTCTCCTTCTCTATGGTTTCCATATGAGGACGAAACATCAAAACATCCAAGAACTTCACCTTGTAGTCATTAACAGACCATGATCCTGTTGGATCCTAGATGGGTGATTGGATGCTCTAGAGGTGGGGTGAATAGAGCTGAAAGCACTTAAACAAAATTCATTAAACCTTCAAGATATATGACAAGATAAGGTTGCTAAATAGGTAATTTGTGGGCAACTAAAACATGCATAGCAAGGATGAGAGAGATTGAACATACACTAAGAGACAAGCTATTTAGAGTGGTTCCACACTTCAAACTAGAAGTGTGTCAGTCCACATACCTAGAGAGGTCAACCTCTAGGATTTCCTAACCATTGCATTCTTATATTCATTCATAAGACTTACAATACATGACCAAACAAAGGATTTACCTATCCAACACAAAGAGTCTTTAACCTTACCAAGGACTTACCCACTTTGCCAAGAGTCATTCGTCCTTCACCAAGGACTTACCCACTCTTCCACAAGTCTTCAGCCTTGCAGGAATTCCCACTCTTCTTGGATCTTCCGCCTTTGACTTCACCTTCACTCAAAGAAGCTTCCACCAAGGACTTACCCACTTGAGCAAAGAGTCTTCTGCCTTCACCAAGGGCTTACCCACTCTAGATCCAAGTCTTCAGCCTTGATCTTCACCAAGGGACACCTTCCCTTGTTCTTCTTCACCTCTCTTATCCAAGAGAGAGATCCTTCATCTTCATGATTAAAATGAGAGAAAGGGAGGTGGTGGAAGTGAGAGCCTCACAAGATATACATGTAGAACTAGCTCTCTTACAGATTTCCTACTCACTCTAATGGATGTAGCAAGTGATTCAGCTTAGAGAGAGGAGGAGGCTGTAGGAAGCACTCAACTATAGAATAGGAACCTCACATAGAGTTTTGCAATGAATGTTCAACCTTGGAATGAAGCCCAATGGGTCCTATTTATAGCTGGGCATGCCTCTTAGCCTTTGGGAATACTTGAGAATGAAAACTAGCCATTTTTTGGCTTGCAACTGATATATTTTCACTTGTTGCAACTCCAAAACGGCTAGAAACACTTTTCTGCACTTTTCCGTACAGTGCAATCGGTTGAGTTTCTATAAAGGTAACTCGACCGATAGAGTAAAAGACAAAGCCGATATTCATACCATCGGTCAAGTTTGTCCTGGGAAAACTCGACCGACCAATGAAAATCGAATTAGTCAGTTACTCCATCGGTCGAGTTCTGTGAAACCACAACTCGACCGATCAAAAGTCATTTTCAAGACCCAATCAGGATCGGTCGAGTTCACACCTCTCGGAACTCGACCGACAAACAACCTGATGTGAATTTTGGAAAATGGCTTTTGAGTGCTTAAACATTCAGTCTAAGTGCTCCTAATTTTTTCTAAGCTTAATTACAAGTCATACAATCATTACAAGTGATTTATAACATGATTCTAATGGATTTACATCATATTAAAAAAACGTGCACTTGTATTGACTTTGACTTGTCTTTTCTCGAATTTGAGATGTGCAAGTTAGGGCATTTGGAGTGTGTCAATACCTAATCTGAAATCACTCATGTAGAGACATTAGACACCAATATGTGGAATAGTTAGTCATCATCAAAACACGGGTTTAGTCAATTTAGACTTGAGTCAACATTGAACTAATTGACCTTGAGTCAACAATCTCCCCCTTTTTGAACATGACAAACCATTCCATAAATGCATTGAAAGCTTTTTAAGTAAAATCATACCTTCGAAGAAACCTAGGGGTTTCAATAGAATTGAGTTCATATGCTCCCCCTCAATTTATGCTGGTGCAGTTCTCATACTCCCCCTCAATTGATGCTATTTCTCCTGCATGGTTAGCTTACATAACATTTATAGAAAACTATGTCTTCCACTCATATATGCTCTACATATATATATATATATATATATATATTCTCCCGCTTACCTTCTCCCATTTACATGGACATACTTCTTCTCTTCATGTAAGACATGCCTTCTACCTTCTTTTTAAAAGAATACATACCTTTCTCTCTCTTTGTCATTTCAAAAAGTGGGGTTATGAAGAAATAAGAAACATCACTTGTTAAAAGGAAAGGAGATAATAAAAATTTATATAAGGAGAGTAGAAGAGCACATATAGGGGCTTGTCCAAGCATAGAAAGAAAAACAAGTTAAAGCATATACTTGAACAACCCAAAATGCAAGATGAAGTGCTGTAGAAAAACAATAAAATGCAATTTTGACCCTCAAGATGATGGCATTTGACCAAAAACCATCAGAGCTCATCGTGAAGCAATGAGTCTTTCTCAGAAGGTTGTTACTGCATAAAAAAAACACTAGTCTTGCACCAAAAACTGAAACTGGAGCAAAGACTGCATAAAAAAAAAATACTCCCATTTCTACATATAATGTAGATCTATGTACCCTGCATCACAATGTTATGCAAGCAACTCAAGATAGTAGATATGCAATTCAAGGAACAAGCTTGAGCCTGTATGAGACAAGATACAAGCATAGCATATAGATGAGCAAAGATGCCAATTATAAACAGGCTTAGAACAACATGTATATGAACTACTAGTAGTTGTTATCACAAGTTAGGACTACTAGTAGGATCTAGATCATAGCAAGAGATACCAAAAGATACACAAGATAAAGCAAGCTATGAGTATATGTAGAGATATATCCAAACAAAGAGATATGCAAATTTAGAAGCATGAAAGGATATAACTCACTAGATAGATATGCATCCTTACCATAAGATAAAAACCACTAAGAACATCAAGGTTGTATCAAAACAAGATATACGCCTGGATAGATGTAGCAAGTTAGAGTACAACGGAAGCAATTTTAGACACAACCAAGAGATCCAAAGAGATCATCATCAAAACCTGCAAAACAACTCAAAGCAAGTAATTGCAAGATATAGATATACCAATTTAGAGCTATTAGAGAGATAGAGTTGTATGCAAGATAGGAAATTTAGAACATGGCAATATGCATATATAAAGGTACCAAAAGAGTGCCAAAGAATAAGGCTATTGGTTGAGAAAATCTAGTTGAGAGGGAAACTCTCATTCAATAAGTGACCCTTCTTTCAACACTTGAGGCACCATATGGAGGAGGTATTCTTGCCTTTGTAGAATCTACCCTTAGAGTACATGGCATCTTCTTTAGCATGAGAGGATGGAGAGAATTGTTCCATGATAGATTCAATTTGAGCCTTCATTTCAGCCTTCTTCATTCTCTTTAGCTCTTTCTTATCTTGTCTTTCTACTTCCTCCCTCTTGTCAAGTGTGGTTTCATGTGCTTGTAGATTTCCAATGAGCTCTTCAATAGAGATATCCTTAAGTGACCTTGCTTCTTCAATGGAAGTCACCTTGGGTTCCCACCTCTTGGGAAGAGTTCTAAGGATCTTTGAGTTGATCTCTCCACTAGACATAGGATGACCTAGAACAGCAAGACCATTCACAATGGTGTTGAGCCTTGAGTACATGTTGGCTATCCTCTCCTTCTTTCCCATATTGAAGTTCTCAAGCAACCCTTTGAGCATGTAGACTTTGCTTTCCTTCACTATATCCATCCCCTCATAAGTGATGCATAGCTTTTCCATACCTCATAGGCTGTCTCACATGAAGAAATCCGGTTGAATTCAGTGGGGGTCATGAAGGCATAAAGGATGTGCATGGATCTAGCATTCAAGGTTGCTTTCTTTAAGGTAGCATCATCCCATTCTTCAATCTTTGTCTTTGGTAGCATGTATGGGTTGTTCACCATTTGCCACATCTCAAGACTTGATCCTTGGATGTAGAATTGAAGCCTTCTTCTCCAATAGAGGAAATTGCTCTCATCAAAGATTGGTAGGCTGATCAAGTATCTCCCTCCTTGGTAGTCACCCATCTTCTCCCACTTGTGGAAGTATGCTTGGAGAAGCCTGCTCTGGTACCAATTGCTGGATCCTAGATGGGTGATTGGATGCTCTAGAAGGGGAGGGTGAATAGAGCTGAAAGCACTTAAACAAAATTCATTAAACCTTCAAGATTTATGACAAGATAAGGTTGCTAAATAGGTAATTTGTGAGAAACTAAAACATTCATAGCAAGGATAAGAGAGATTGAATATACACAAAGAGACAAGCTATTTAGAGTGGTTCCACACTTCAAACTAGAAGTGTGTCAGTCCATTTACCTAGAGAGGTCAACCTCTAGGATTTCCTAACCATTGCATTCTTATATTCATTCATAAGACTTACAATACATGACCAAACAAAGGAATTACCTATCCAATACAAAGAGTCTTCAACTTTACCAAAGACTTCCCCACTTTGCCAAGAGTCATCGGCCTTCACCAAGGACTTACCCACTCTTGCACAAGTCTTCAACCTTGCAGGAATTCCCACTCTTCTTGGATCTTCCGCCTTTGACTTCACCTTCATTCAGAGAAGCTTTCACCAAGGACTTACCCACTTGAGCAAGGAGTCTTCTGCCTTCACCAAGGGCTTACCCACTCTAGCTCCAAGTCTTCAACATTGATCTTCACCAAGGGACACCTTCCCTTGTTCTTCTTCACCTCTCTTAGCCAAGAGAGATATCCTTCATATTCATGATTGAAATGAGAGAAAGGGAGGTGGTGGAAGTGAACACCTCACAAGATATACATGTAGGACTAGCTCTCTTACATATTTCCTACTCACTCTAATGGATGTAGCAAGTGATTAAGCTTAGAGAGAGAGAGGACGCTATAGGAAGCACTCAACTATAGAATAGGAACCTCACATACAGTTTTGCAATGAATGCTCAACTTTGGAATGAGGCCTCAGGGGTCCTATTTATAGTTGGGGATGCCTCTTAGCCTTTGGGAATACTTGAGAATGAAAACTATCTATTTTGTGGCTTGCAACAGATATATTTTCACTTGTTGTAACTCCACAACGGCTAGAAACACTTTTCTGCACTTTTCTGTACAGTGCAATCGGTCGAGTTTCTATTAAGGTAACTCGACCGATAGAGTAAAAGACAAAACCAATGTTTATACCATCGATACAGTTTGTCCTGGGAAAACTCGACCGACCAATGAAAATCGAATTGGTCAGTTACTCCTTCGGCTGAGTTTTGTGAAACCACAACTCGACCGATCAAAAGTCATTTTCAAGACCCAATCAAGATCAGTCGAGTATGCACGTCACAGAACTCGACCGACAAACAACCTGATGTGAATTTTGGAAAATGGCTTTTGAGTGCTTAAACATTCGATCTAAGTGTTTCTAATTTTTTCTAAGCTTAATTACAAGTCATACAATCATTACAAGTGATTTACAACATAATTCTAATTGATTTACATCATATTACAAAAACATGCACTTGTATTGACTTTGACTTATCTTTTTCCAATTTGAGATTCGCCAGTTAGGGCATTTGGAGTGTGTGTATACCTAATCTGAAATCACTCAAGTAGAGACATTAGACACCAATATGTGGAATGGTTAGTCATCATCCAAACACGGGTTTAGTCAATTTAGACTTGAGTCAACATTGACATAATTGACCTTGAGTCAACAATCTCCCCCTTTTTGAGGATGACAAACCATTTCATAAATGTATTGAAAGCTTTTTAAGTAAAACCATACCTTCGGAGAAACCTAGGGGTTTCAGTAGAATTGAGTTCATATGCTCCCCCTCAATTGATGCTAGTGGAGTTCTCATACTCCCCCTCAATTCATGCTATTTCTCCTGCATGGTTAGCTTTCATAACATGTATAGAACACTATGTCTTCTACTCATATATGTTCTACACATATATATCTTCTCCCATTTACCTTCTCCCCTTTACATGGACATACTTCTCCTCTTCATGTAAGACATGCCTTCTTCCTTCTTTTAAAAGAAGACATACCTTTCTCCCCCTTTGTCATTTCAAAAAGTGGGGTTATGAAGAAATAAGAAACATCACTTGTTAAAAGGAAAGGAGATAATAAAAAGTTATATAAGGAGAGTAGAAGAGCACAGATAGGGGCTTGTCGAAGCATAGAAATAAAAGCAAGTTAAAGCTACTTGAACAACTCCAAATGCAATATGAAGTATTGTAGAAAAATAGTAAAATGCAATTTTGACCCTCAAGATGATGGCATTTGACCAAAAAACATCAGAGCTCATCGTGAAGCAATGAGTATTTCTCAGAAGGTTGTTTCTGCATAAAAAACACTAGTCTTGCACCAAAAACTGAAA
The DNA here is from genome assembly GCA_963693085.1 of Alisma plantago-aquatica. Classification (NCBI taxonomy): domain Eukaryota; kingdom Viridiplantae; phylum Streptophyta; class Magnoliopsida; order Alismatales; family Alismataceae; genus Alisma; species Alisma plantago-aquatica. The sequence goes on along the minus strand of OY856413.1, from coordinate 729,535,081 downwards.
CTGGAGCAAAGGCTACATAAAAACCCAAAATACTCCAATTTCTACATAAAATGTAGATGTATGTACCCTGCATCACAATGTTATGCAAGAAACTCAAGATAGTAGATATGCAATTCAAGGAACAAGCTTGAGCCTATATGAGATAAGATACAAGCATAGCATATAGATGAGCAAAGATGCCAATTATAAACTGGGTTAGAACTACATGTATATGAACTACTAGTAGTTGTTATCACAAGTTAGGACTACTAGTAGGATCTAGATCATAGCAAGTGATACCAAAAGATGCACAAGATAAAGCAAGCTATGAGTAGATGTAGAGATATATCCAAACAAAGAGATATGCAAATTTAGAAGCATCAAAGGATATAAGTCACTAGATAGATATGCATCCTTACCATAAGATGATTACCACTAAGAACATCAAGGCTGTATCAAAACAAAATATACGCCTAGATAGATGTAGCAAGTTAGAGTACAACGGAAGCAATTTTAGACACAACCAAGAGATCCAAAGAGATCATCATCAAAACCTGCAAAACAAATCAAAGCAAGTAATTGCAAGATATAGATATACCAATTTAGAGCAATTAGAGAGATAGAATTGTATGCAAGATAGGCAATTTAGAACATTGCAATATGCATATATAAAGGTACCAAAAGAGTGCCAAAGAATAAGGCTATTAGTTGAGAAAATCTTGTTGAGAGGGAAACTCTCATTCAATAAGCCAAATATATATTTTGTGCATAGTGTTATCAGTCGAGTTTTGTGTAATGACAACTCGACTGAATGATAGTTGCTGGAAACACCCATTGGTGCCTATCGGTCGAGTTACAGAAAGGGCAAAATCGACCGATAGAGCTACTGTCAAAAGGCACATAAATTTCATAAAAAAATATTTAAAGGCATGCTAAAGGAACAAACCATATCCAAACATGTCTAAGCAAGTTAGTAATGCACTATAGAAGCATTTGAAATAGCTTTTGAGCAAGAGTGTGAAGAGAAACACAAAATACAACTTTTGACTCAAAAACCATACGTATAGTGCATACTAACTAGACAAAAACAAGTTAGGATTGGTTATAAGCAAGATAAACATTACCTTTGTTCTTACCATTCCTTTTTCCACTTATTGTCACCCTCTACACATCTCACCTTTCTTCTTTCATGTGGATTGAGAAGTCGATTAGCAATTCAATGGCTCAAGTCAATCCATTTGCAAGTACCTACAAGAAGAAAGATGAAATGGCCCCCAATCATATTTTTGGGTCCAGAGGGGTTATCTTAGAAACCCAAGTCCTATTTCTCTTGGGTGCTTTCCTAAAAGGACAACAAGTAGAATAATGACCAATTTCATTACAACAGTTTCATGTGCCCATAGTCTTGGAACTAGAGGATTCTCCATGGAATATTGGAGGTCCTTTACCTTGGTTGTTCCTTTGACTACTATCATATCCTAAATCATGTCTACCAATTTGTTTAGTAGTATGGTGTAGGATGTCATTAAGGCTCTTCTTACCAATTAAGAATCATAGCAAAGAAGATCTCAAACTATCATTATCATGCATAAGAGAAGTAATAGTAGAAGACAAATGAGTGATATTATCTCTAGCATGCAAAAGATCATTTTATAAGCAAAGAGCTTTAGTTAAATAAGAATCTCTATCACTATAAAGAGCAACAACATCATTCTCTCTACTAGTAGAACTAGAACAAGCTTCATGCACATTGATTTTAGCAGGCAAGGAGGTATTTTCTGTTTCTAATTCTTGCAAAACAAAATCTTTGTCCTTGCTTTCAGATTTAAGAACATCAATATCATGGATGAGAGAATAAATAATCAAGGTATGCTCTTCATTAGAACTAGGCATGAGAGGTTGAATTTCAAGAAATCTAATCTTATCAAGCAAACTAGCATTTTCAAGTTTAAGAGAGTCTACTTGGCTAAGATAAGAATTTTTATCATCAAGCAAGCAAGAATTAGCATGTTCAAGATCATCTAGTTCTACATACAAATTATCAATATTTATAACAAGCTTTTTCTTTTTCCTTTTAGAAGACTTAAGATAGGCACAAGTATCATGAATAATAGAAATTAAAGATTCTTTATCTAAAGAGTTTAGATTTACCTCACTTGAGTCTTCTTTTGTAGAAACCATAAGAGCAAGATGGCATTCTCCTTCATCACTAGAGCTTGAGCTTGATCCTCCACTTGAATCTTCACTTGAGCTTGAGTTGGAGGAGTCACTTGAGCTTGAGTGCCACTTATCTTCTCTTTTCTTGTGATGATGGTTCTTTATGACTTGTGGGCAATCTATCTTGAAGTGACCCTTCTTTCAACACTTGAGGCACCATATGGAGGAGGTATTCTTGCCTTTGTAGAATCTACCCTTGGATTACATGGCATCTTCTTTAGCTTGAGAGGATGGAGAGACTTGTTCCATGATAGCTTCAATTTGAGCCTTCATTTCAGCCTTCATCATTCTCTTTAGCTCTCTCTTATCTTGTCTTTCTACTACCTCCATCTTGTCAAGTATGTCTTCATGTGCTTGTAGATTTCCAATGAGCTCTTCAATAGGGATATCCTTAAGTGACCTTGCTTCTTCAATGGAAGTCACTTTGGGTTCCCACCTCTTGGGAAGAGTTCTAAGGATCTTTGAGTTGATCTCTCCACTAGACATAGGATGACGTAGAACAGTAAGACCATTCACAATGGTGTTTATCCTTGAGTACATGTTGGCTATCCTCTCCTCCTTTCCCATCTTGAAGTTCTTAAGCATCCCTTTGAGCATGTAGACTTTGCTTTCCTGCACTTGATCCGTCCCCTCATAAGTAATCCATAGCTTTCTCCATACCTCATGGGTTGTCTCACATGAAGAAATCCGGTTGAACTTGGAGGGGGTCATGGAGGCATAAAGGATGTGCATGGATCTAGCATTCCAGGTTGTTTTCTTTAAGGTAGCATCATCCCATTCTTCAATCTTTGTCTTTCGTAGCATGTATGGGTTGTTCACCATTTTCCACATCTCAAGACTTGATCCTTGGATGTAGAATTGAAGCCTTCTTCTCCAATAGAGGAAATTGCTCCCATCAAAGATTGGTAGGTTGATCAAGTATCTCCCTCCTTGGTAGTCACCCATCTTCTCCTACTTATGGAAGTATGCTTGGAGAAGCATTCTCTGATACCAATTGTTGGATCCTAGATGGGTAATTGGGTGCTCTAGAGGGGAAGGGTGAATAGAACTGAAAGAACTTAATCAAAATTCATTAAACCTTCAAGATATATGACAAGATAAGGTTTCTAAATAGGTAATTTGTGGGCAACTAAAACATGCATAGCAAGGATGAGAAAGATGGAATATACACCAAGAGACAAACTATTTAGAGTAGTTCTACACTTCAAACTAGAAGTGTGTCAGTCCACTTACCTCGAGAGGTCAACCTCTAGGATTTCCTAACCATTGTATTCTTATATTCATTCATAAGACTTACAATACATGACCAAACAAAGGACTTACCTATCCAATACAAAGAGTCTTCAACCTTACCAAGGACTTACCCACTTTTCCAAGAGTCTTCGGCCTTCAACAAGGACTTACCCACTCTTGCATAAGTCTTCAGCCTTGCAGGAATTGCCCACTCTTCTTGGATCTTCCGCCTTTGACTTCACCTTCACTCAGAGAAGCTTCCACCAAGGACTTACAAACTTGAGCAAGGAGTCTTCTGCCTTCACCCAGGGCTTACCCACTCTAGCTCCAAGTCTTCAGCCTTGATCTTCACCAAGGGACACCTTCCCTTGTTCTTCTTCACCTCTCTTAGCCAAGAGAGAGATCCTTCATCTTCATGATTGAAATGAGAGAAAGGGAGGTGGTGGAAGTGAGTGCCTCACAAGATATACATGTAGGACTAGCTCACTTATAGAATTCCTACTCACACTAATGGATGTAGCAAGTGATTAAGCTTAGAGAGAGAGAGGAGGCTGTAGGAAGCACTCAACTATAGAATAGGAACCTCACATAGAGTTTTGCAATGAATGCTCAACCTTGGAATGAAGCCAAAGGGGTCCTATTTATAGCTGGGGATACCTCTTAGCCTTTGGGAATACTTGAGAATGACAACTAGCCATTTCGTGGACTACAACAGATATATTTTCACTTGTTGCAACTCTACAATGGCTAGAAACACTTTTCTGCACTTTTTTGTACAGTGCAATCGGTCGAGTTTCTATAAAGGTAACTCGACCGATAGAGTAAAAGACAAAGCCGATATTCATACCATCGGTCACGTTTGTCCTGGGAAAACTCGACCGACCAATGAAAATCGAATTGGTCAGTTACTCCATCGGTCGAGTTATGTGAAACCACATCTCGACTGTCAAAAGTCATTTTCAAGACCCAATCAGGATCGGTCGAGTTTGCACGTCACAGAACTCAACCGACGAACAACCTGATGTGAATTTTGGAAAATGGCTTTTGAGTGCTTAAACATTCGATCTAAGTGCTCCTAATTTTTTCTAAGTTTAATTACAAGTGATTTACAACATGATTCTAATGGATTTACATCATGTTACAAAAATGTGCGCTTGTATTGACTTTGACTTGTCTTTTCTCCAATTTGAGATTCGCAAGTTAGGGCATTTGGAGTGTGTCTATACCTAATCTAAAATCACTCAAGTAGAGACATTAGACACCAATATGTGGAATGGTTATTCATAATCAAAACACGGGTTTAGTCAATTTAGACTTGAGTCAACAATCTCCCCCTTTTTGAAGATGACAAACCATTCCATAAATGTATTGAAAGCTTTTTAAGTAAAACCATACCTTCGGAGAAACCTAGGGGTTTCAATAGAATTGAGTTCATATGCTCCCCCTCAATTGATGCTAGTGGAGTTCTCATACTCCCCCTCAATTGATGCTATTTCTCCTGCATGGTTAGCTTTCATAACATTTATAGAACACTATGTCTTCTACTCATATATGTTCTACACATATATATCTTCTCCCATTTCCCTTCCCCCCTTTACATGGACATACTTCTTCTCTTCATGTAAGACATGCCTTCTTTCTTCTTTTTAAAAGAAGACATACCTTTCTCCCCCTTTGTCATTTCAAAAAGTGGGGTTATGAAGAAATAATAAACATCACTTGTTAAAAGGAAAGGAGATAATAAAAAGTTATATAAGGAGAGTAGAAGAGCATAGATAGGGGCTTGTCCAAGCATAGAAAGAAAAGAAAGTTAAAGCATATACTTGAACAACCCAAAATGCAAGATGAAGTGCTACAAGAAAACAATAAAATGCAACTTTGACCTCAAGATGATGTCATTTGACAAAAAACCATCAGTGCTCATCGTGAAGTAATGAGTCTTTCTCATAAGGTTGTTTCTGCATAAAAAAACACTAGTCTTGCACCAAAAACTGAAACTGGAGCAAATGTTGCATAAAAACCAAAAATACTCCAATTTCTACATATAATGTAGATCTATGTACCCTGCATCACAATGTTATGCAAGCAACTCAAGATAGTAGATATGCAATTCAAGGAACAAGCTTGAGCCTGTATGAGACAAGATACAAGCATAGCATATAGATGAGCAAAGATGCCAATTATAAACAAGCTTAGAACTACATGTATATGAACTACTAGTAGTTGTTATCACAAGTTAGGACTACTAGTAGGATCTAGATCATAGCAAGAGATACCAAAAGATACACAAGATAAAGCAAGCTATGAGTATATGTAGAGATATATCCAAACAAAGAGATATGCAAATTTAGAAGCATGAAAGGATATAACTCACTAGATAGATATGCATCCTTACCATAAGATGAAAACCACTAAGAACATCAAGGTTGTATCAAAACAAGATATACGCCTGGATAGATGTAGCAAGTTAGAGTACAACGGAAGCCATTTTAGACACAACCAAGAGATCCAAAGACATCATCATAAAAACCTGCAAAACAACTCAAAGCAAGTAATTGCAAGATATAGATATACCAATTTAGAGTAATTAGAGAGATAGAGTTGTATGCAAGATAGGAAATTTAGAACATGGCAATATGCATATATAAAGGTACCAAAAGAGTGCCAAAGAATAAGGCTATTGGTTGAGAAAATCTAGTTGAGAGGGAAACTCTCATTCAATAAGCCAAATATATATTTTGTGCATAGAGTTATCAGTCGAGTTCTGTGTATTGACAACTCGACCGAATAACAGTTCCTATCAACACCCATTGGTGCCTATTGGTCGAGTTTTAGATAGGGCAAACTCGACTAACAGAGTTGCTGTCAAAAGGCACATATATTTCATAAAATCATATTTAAAGGCATGATAAAGAAACAAACCATATCCAAACATGTCTAAGCAAGTTAGTAATGCACTATAGAAGCATTTTAAACAACTTTTGAGAAATAGTGTGAATATAAACACAAACTACCACTTTTGACTCAAAAACCATATGTATAGAGCATACTAACTTGACAAAAGCAAGTTTGGATTGGTTATAAGCAAGATAACCATTACCTTTGTTCTTACCATTCATTTTCCACTTATTGTCACCCTCTACACATCTCACCTTTATTCTTTCATGTGGATTGAGAAGTCGATTTGCAATTCAATGGATCAAGTCAATCCATTTGCAAGTACCTACAAGAAGAAAGATGAAATGGTCCCCAATCATATTTTTTGGTCCAGAGTGGTTATCTTAGCAACCCAAGTCCTATTGCTCTTGGGTGCTTTCCTAAAAGGACAACAAGTAGAATAGTGACCAATTTCATTGCAATAGTTGCATGTGCCCATAGTCTTGGAACTAGAGGATTGTCCATGGAATATTGGAGGTCCTTTACATTGGTTGTTCCTTTGACTACTGTCATATCCTAAACCATGTCTACAAATTTGTTTAGTTGTATGGTGTAGGATGTCATTAAGGCTCTTCTTACCAATGAAGAATGTTTGCAAAGAAGATCTCAAACTAACATTACCATGAATAAGAGAAGTAATATTAGAAGACAAATGATTGATATTATCTCTAGCATGCAAAAGATCATTTTTTAAGCAAAGAGCATTAGTTAAATAAGAATCTCTATCAATATGAAGAGCAACAACATCATTCTCTGTACTAGTAGAACTAGAACAAGATTCATGCACATTGATTTTAGCAATCAAGGAGGCATTTTCTATTTCTAATTCTTGCAAAACAAAATCTTTGTCCTTGCTTTCAGATTTAAGAACATCAATATCATGCATGAGAGAATCAACAATCAATGTATGCTCTTCATTAGAACTAGGCATGAGAGGTTGAGCTTCTCGAAATCTAATCTTATCAAGAAAACTAGCATTTTCAAGTTTAAGAGAGTCTACATGGCTAAGACAAGCATTTTAATCATTAAGCAAGCAAGAATTAGCATGTTCAAGATCATCTAGTTCTACATGCAAATTATCAATAATTATAACAAGCTTTTTCTTTTTCCTTTTAGAAGACTTAAGATAGGCACAATTATCATGAATAATAGCAATTAAAGATTCTTTATCTAAAGAGTTTAGATTTACCTCACTTGAGTCTTTTCTTGTAGAAGCCATAAGAGCAAGATGGCATTCTCCTTCATCACTAGAGCTTGAGCTTGATCCTCCACTTGAATATTCACTTGAGCTTGAGTTGGAGGAGTCACTTGAGCTTGAGTGCCACTTATCTTATCTTTTCTTGTGATGATGGTTCTTTATGACTTGTGGACAATCTATCTTGAAGTGACCCTTCTTTCCACACTTGAGGCACCAGATGGAGTAGGTATTCTTTCCTTTGTAGAATCTACCCTTTGAGTACATGGCATATTCTTTAACTTGAGAGAATGGAGAGACTTGTTCCATGATAGCTTCAATTTGAGCCTTCATTTCAGCCTTCTTCATTCTCTTTAGCTCTTTCTTATCTTCTCTTTCTACTTCCTCCCTCTTGTCAAGTGTGGCTTCATGTGCTTGTAGATTTCCAATGAGCTCTTCAATAGAGATATCCTTAAGTGACCGTGCTTCTTTAATGGAAGTCACCTTGGGTTCCCACCTCTTGGGAAGAGTTCTAAGGATCTTTGAGTTGATCTCTCTACTAGACATAGGATGACCTACAACAGCAAGACCATTCACAATGGTGTTGAGACTTGAGTACATGTTGTCTATCCTCTCCTCCTTTCTCATCTTGAAGTTCTCGAGCAGCCCTTTGAGCATGTAGACTTTTCTTTGCTTCACTTGATCCGTCCCCTCAGAAGTGATGCATAGCTTTCTCCATACCTCATGGGTTGTCTCACATAAAGAAATTCAGTTGAACTCGGTGGGGGTCATGGAGGCATAAAGGATGTGCATGGATCTAGAATTCAAGGTTGCTTTCTTTAAGGTAGTATCATCCCATTCTTCAGTCTTTGTCTTTGGTAGCATGTATGGGCTGTTCACCATTTGCCACATCTCAAGACTTGATCCTTGGATGTAGAATTGAAGCCTTCTTATCCAATAGAGGAAATTGCTCCCATCAAAGATTGGTAGGCTGATCAAGTATCTCCCTCCCTGGTAGTCACCCATCTTCTCCTAATTGTGGAAGTATTCTTGGAGAAGCCTGCTCTAATACCAATTGTTGGATCCTAGATGGGTGATTGGATGTTCTAGAGGGGGGGTGAATAGAGCTGAAAGAACTTAAACAAAATTCATTAAACCTTCAAGATATATGACAAGATAAGGTTGCTAAATAGGTAATTTGTGGGCAACTAAAACATGCATAGAAAGGATGAGAGAGATTGAACATACACTAAGAGACAAGCTATTTAGAGTGGTTCCACACTTCAAACTAGAAGTGTGTCAGTCCACTTACCTAGAGAGGTCAACCTCTAGGTTTTCCTAACCATTGCATTCTTATATTCATTCATAAGACTTATAATACATGAACAAACAAAGGACATGCCTATCCAATACAAAGAGTCTTCAACCTTACCAAAGACTTACCCACTTTGCCAAGAGTCTTCGGCCTTCACCACAGACTTACCCACTCTTGCACAAGTATTCAGCCTTGCAGGAATTGCCCACTCTTCTTGGATCTTCCGCCTTTGACTTCACCTTCACTCGGAGAAGCTTCCACCAAGGACTTACCCACTTGAGCAAGGAGTCTTCTGCCTTCACCAAGGGCTTACCCACTCTAGCTTCAAGTCTTCAACCTTGATCTTCACCAAGGGACACCTTCCCTTGTTCTTCTTCACCTCTCTTAGCCAAGAGAGAGATCCTTCATCTTCATGATTGAAATGAGAGAAAGGGAGGAGGTGGAAGTGAGAACCTCACAAGTTATACATGTAAGACTAGCTCTCTTACAAATTTCCTACTCACTCTAATGGATGTAGCAAGTGATTAAGCTTAGAGAGAGAGGAGGTTGTAGGAAGCACTCAACTATAGAATAGGAACCTCACATAGAGTTTTGCAATGAATGCTCAACCTTGGAATGAATCCCAAGGGGTCCTATTTATAGTTGGGGATGCGGCTTAGCCTTTGGGAATACTTGAGAATGAAAACTAGCCATTTTGTGGCTTGCAAAAGATATATTTTCACTTGTTGCAACTCCACAACGACTAGAAACACTTTTTTTGCACTTTTTCGTACAGTGCAATCGATCGAGTTTCTATAAAGGTAACTCGACTGATAGAGTAAAAGACAAAGCCGATATTCATACCATCGGTCGAGTTTGTCTGGGAAAACTCGACTGACCAATGAAAATTGAATTGGTCAGTTACTCCATCGGTCGAGTTCTGTGAAACCACAACTCGACCGATCAAAAGTCATTTTCAAGACCCAATCAGGATCAGTCGAGTTTGCACCTCACAGAACTCGACCAATGAACAACCTGATGTGAATTTTGGAAAATGGCTTTTGAGTGCTTAAATATTCGATCTAAGTACTCCTATTTTTTTCTAAGCTTAATTACAAGTCATACAATCATTACAAGTGATTTACAATATGATTCTAATGGATTTACATCATATGACAAAAATGTGCACTTGTATTGACTTTGACTTGTCTTTTCTCCAATTTGAGATGTGCAAGTTAGGGCATTTGGAGTTTGTCTATACCTAATCTGAAATCACTCAAGTAGAGACATTAGACAGCAATATGTGGAATGGTTAGTCATCATTAAAACACGGGTTTAGTCAATTTAGACTTGAGTCAACATTGACCTCATTGACCTTGAGTCAACAATCTCCCCCTTTTTGAAGATGACAAACCATTCCATAAATGTATTTAAAGCTTATTAAGTAAAATCATACCTTCGGAGAAACCTAGGGGTTTCAATAGAATTGAGTTCATATGCTCCCCCTCAATTGATGCTAGTGGAGTTCTCATACTCCCCCTCAATTCATGATATTTCTCCTGCATGGTTAGCTTTCATAACATATATAGAACACTATGTCTTCTACTCATATATGATCTACACATATATATCTTCTCCTGTTTACCTTCTCCCCTTTACATGGACATACTTCTTCTCTTCATGTAAGACATGCCTTCTTCCTTCTTTTTAAAAGAAGACATACCTTTCTCCCTCTTTGTCATTTCAAAAAGTGGGGTTATGAAGAAATAAGAAACATCACTTGTTAAAAGGAAAGGAGATAATAAAAAGTTATATAAGGAGAGTAGAAGAGCACAGATAGGGGCTTGTCCAAGCATAGAAAGAAAATAAAGTTAAAGCATATACTTGAACAACCCAAAATGCAAGATGAAGTGCTGTAGAAAAACAATAAAATGCAATTTTGACCCTTAATATGATGGCATTTGAACAAAAACCATCAGATCTCATCGTGAAGCAATGAGTCTTTCTCAGAAGGTTGTTTCTGCATAAAAAAACACTAGTCTTGCACCAAAAACTGAAACTGGTGCAAAGACTGCATAAAAACCAAAAATACTCCCATTTCTACATATAATGTAGATCTATGTACCCTGCACCAAAATGTTATGCAAGCAACTCAAGATAGTAGATATGCAATTCAAGGAATAGGCTTGAGCCTGTATGAGACAAGATACAAGCATAGCATATAGATGAGCAAAGATGCCAATTATAAATAGGCTTAGAACTACATGTATATGAACTACTAGTAGTTGTTATCACAAGTTAGGACTACTAGTAGGATCTAGATCATAGAAAGAGATACCAAAAGATACACAAGATATAGCAAGCTATGAGTATATGTTGAGATATATCCAAACAAAGAGATATGAAAATTTAGAAGCATGAAAGGATATAACTCACTAGATAGATATGCATCCTTACCATAAGATGAAAACCACTAGAACATCAAGGTTGTATCAAAACAAGATATACGCCTGGATAGATGTAGCAAGTTAGAGTACAACGAAAGAAATTTTAGACACAACCAAGAGATCCAAAGAGATCATCATCAAAACCTGCAAAACAACTCAAAGCAAGTAATTGCAAGATATAGATATACCAATTTAGATTAATTAGAGAGATAGAGTTGTATGCAAGATTAGCAATTTTGAACATGGCAATATGCATATATAAAGGTACCAAAAGAGTGCCAAAGAATAAAGCTATTGGTTGAGAAAATCTAGTTGAGAGGGAAACTCTCATTCAATAAGCCAAATATATATTTTGTGCATAGCGTTATCAGTCGAGTTCTGTGTATTGACAACTCGACCGAATGACAGTTCCTGTCAACACCCATTGGTGCCTATCGGTCGAGTTTCAGACAGGGTAAACTTGACTGACAGAGTTTCTATCAAAAAGCACATATATTTCATAAAAACATATTTAAAGGCATGCTAAAGGAACAAACAATATCCAAACATGTCTAAGAAAGTTAGTAATGCACTATAGAAGCATTTGAAACAACTTTTGAGCAAGAGTGTGAAGAGAAACACAAAGTACCACTTTTGACTCAAAAACCATATGTATAGTACATACTAACTTGACAAAAACAATTTAGGATTGGTTATAAGAAAGATAAACATTACCTTTGTTCTTACCATTCATTTTTCCACTTATTGTCACCCTCTACACATGTCACCTTTCTTCTTTCATGTGGATTGAGAAGTCGATTTGCAATTCTATGGCTCAAGTCAATCCATTTGCAAGTACCTACAAGAAGAAAGATGAAATGGTCCCCAATCATATTTTTGGGTCCAGAGGGGTTATCTTAGCAACCCAAGTCCTATTTCTCTTGGGTGCTTTCCTAAAAGGACAACAAGTAGAATAATGACCAATTTCATTGCAATAGGTGCATGTGCCCATAGTCTTGGAACTAGAGAATTCTCCATGGAATATTGGAGATCCTTTACCTTGGTTTTTCCTTTGACTACTGTCATATCCTAAACCATGTCTACCATTTTGTTTAGTAGTATGGTGTAGGATGTCATTAAGGCTCTTCTTACCAAATAAGAATCTTTGCAAAGAAGATCTCAAACTATCATTATCATGCATAAGAAAAGTAATAGTAGAAAACAAATGATTGATATTATCTCTAGCATGCAAAAGATCATTTTCTAAGCAAAGAGCTTTAGTTAAATAAGAATCTCTATCAATATGAAGAGCAGCAACATCATTCTCTCTATTAGTAGAACTAGAACAAGATTCATGCACATTGATTTTAGCAAGCAAGGAGGCATTTTTTGTTTCTAATTCTTGCAAAACAAAACCATTGTCCTTGCTTTCAGATTTTAGAACATCAATATCATGCATGAGAGAGTCAACATTCAAGTTATGCTCTTAATTAGAACTAGGCATGAGAGGTTGAGCTTCTACAAATCTAATCTTATCAAGCAAACTAGCATTTTCAAGTTTAAGAGAGTCTACTTGGCTAAGAAAAGCATTTTTATCATCAAGCAAGCAAGAATTAGCATGTTCAAGATCATCTAGTTCTACATGCAAATTATCAATAATTATAACAAGCTTTTTCTTTTTCCTTTTAGAATACTTAAGATAGGCACAAGTATCATGAATAATAGCAATTAAAGATTCTTTATCTAAAGAGTTTAGATTTACCTCACTTGATTCTTTTCTTATAGAATCCATAAGAGCAAGATGGCATTCTCCTTCATCACTAGATCTTGAGCTTGATCCTCTACTTGAATCTCCACTTGAGCTTGAGTTGGAGGATTCACTTGAGCTTGAGTGCCACTTATCTTCTCTTTTCTTGTGATGATGGTTCTTTATGACTTGTGGGCAATCTATCTTGAAGTGACCCTTCTTTCCACACTTGAGGCACCAGATGGAGGAGGTATTCTTGCCTTTGTAGAATCTACCTTTGGAGTACATGGCATCTTCTTTAGCTTAAGAGGATGGAGAGACTTGTTCCATGATAGCTTCAATTTGAGCCTTCATTTCAACCATCTTCATTCACTTTAGCTCTTTCTTATCTTGTCTTTCTACTTCCTCCCTCTTGTCAAGTGTGGTTTCATGTGCTTGTAGATTTCCAATGATCTCTTCAATAGGGATATCCTTAAGTGATCTTGCTTCTTCAATGGAAGTCACCTTGGGTTCCCACCTCTTGGGAAGAGTTCTAAGGATCTTTGAGTTGATCTCTCCACTAGACATAGGATGACCTAGAACTGCAAGACCATTCACAATGGTGTTGAGCCTTGAGTACATGTTGGCTATCCTATCCTCCTTTCCCATCTTGAAGTTCTCAAGCAGCCCTTTGAGAATCTAGACTTTGCTTTCCTTCACTTGATCCATCCCCTCATAAATGATGCATTGCTTTCTCCATACCTCATGGGCTGTTTCACATGAAGAAATCCGGTTGAACTCGGTGGGGGTCATGGAGGCATAAAGGATGTGCATGGATATAGCATTCAAGGTTGCTTTCTTTAAGGTAGCATCATCCCATTCTTCAATATTTGTCTTTGATAGCATGTATGGGCTGTTCACCATTTGCCACATCTCAAGACTTGATCCTTGGATGTAGAATTGAAGCCTTCTTCTCCAATAGAGGAAATTGCTCCCATCAATGATTGGTATGCTGATCAAGTATCTCCTCGTTGGTAGTCACTCATCTTCTCCTACTTGTGGAATTATGCTTGGAGAAGCCTGCTCTGATACCAATTGTTGGGTCCTAGATGGGTGATTGGATGATCTAGAGAGAGGGGGTGAATAGAGCTGAAAGAACTTAAACAAAATTCATTAAACCTTCAAGATATATGATAAGATAAGGTTGCTAAATAGGTAATTTGTGGGCAACTAAAACATGCATAGAAAGGATGAGAGAGATTGAACATACACCAAGAGACAAGCTATTTAGAGAGGTTCCACACTTCAAACTAGAAGTGTGTCAGTCCACTTACCCAGAGAGGTCAACCTCTAGGATTTCCTAACCATTGCATTCTTATATTCATTCATGAGACTTACAATACATGACCAAACAAAGGACTTACCTATCTAATACAAAGAGTCTTCAACCTTACCAAGGTCTTACCCACTTTTCCAAGAGTCTTCAGACTTCACCAAGGACTTACCCACTCTTGCACAAGTCTTCATCCTTGCAGGAATTGCCCACTCTTCTTGGATCATCCACCTTGACTTTACCTTCACTCGGAGAAGCTTCCACCAAGGACTTACCCACTTGAGCAAGGAGTCTTCTACCTTCACCAAGGGCTTACCCACTCTAGCTCCAAGTCTTCAGCCTTGATCTTCACCAAGGGACACCTTCCCTTGTTCTTCTTCACCTCTCTTAGCCAAGAGAGAGATCCTTCATTTTCATGATTGAAATGAGAGAAAGGGAGGTGGTGGAAGTGAGAGCCTCACAAGATATACATGTAGGATTATCTATCTTATAGATTTCCTACTCACTCTAATGGATGTAGCAAGTGATTAAGCTTAGAGAGAGAGAGGAGGCTATAGGAAGCACTCAACTATAGAATGGGAACCTCACATAGAGTTTTGTAATGAATGCTCAACCTTGGAATGAAGCCCAAGGGGTCCTATTTATAGTTGGGGATGCCTCTTAGCCTTTGGGAATATTGAGAATGAAAACTAGCCATTTTGTGGCTT
>OY856413.1:729475055-729515055 GCA_963693085.1 Alisma plantago-aquatica | reverse complement strand
AAACTTAATCAAGTATTATGATTATTTATTACACCCCCCAGAGAAGGGCAATTGCATAAAGGTCCACATATTAAAGGATTGTATATATTGAACAAACAAGGTTTTGTTTGACTGAAATTTCAAATATACCTTCATTATCCAGTGTCACATCACAACATATTTTAAAAATTCAAAATTAAGCATCTAAATAATATAGTTAAGCCAAATAATTTTGTTTATGAAATAAGATGGGTTAAGGGCCTTACACATAGATTGTCGAAAGATTTGAACATTTGTAGTGTGAGTTTGGTTCAGTTTTAGGTCATAATCTAGGACCATCAAAAGATAGAATCATGAAAGCAAGGTCCCAATTTTAGATTTTAGTATAGATTGTCAAAGTATTTTGGCATGATGGTGATTTTGATGTAGTTTAATGTCATGATCTAGAACCATATATAGAAATTGAGGTTTTGCATTGGTTTAGTTTTAGGTCATAATCCAGGACCCTATAGATGATAGTTATACCAAAAAACTATTTTTCTTATTGAATTGGCACATTTTAGCTTTTAAGCCAATATTTTGAATCCTCAAATTGTTAGAAGTCTTTTGGTGTTCTATTTAGATTTTTTCCAAAATTTTTATGATTTTTGTGAACTTTAAAAGGTTTTGAACATTCTACTGAAAACCTACAAACCATTTTTCTAATTTTAAACATGGTTTTGTTTTTTAAATAGGGGAAATGAGTGAATGTATTAAGAAACCTTGTCATTTTTCCCATTCACATGTAACATCAGTGGAGGAGACCTACTCAGAGGGGATTATGACAATGAGGAGAGAAAAGGAGAGTGATGACACATCATGTTGATGTACTAGACCTTCATTTGTGAATCATCACCTTCCTCTAACTCTCCCTAGAGGTGTTTCAAGAAAAAATATTACCACACAGGTAGAGCTTTGAATCTTCCTCTTCAATAGTGTTTTTGTGCACGTTTTAGCTACATTCATCGCATGAATGGTATTGTTTTATATTTACACTTTATTTGGCTATTTTGGGCCTCAATGGTGGAATTTGACCCATGATCACCTCATCCAACCCATGCATATCGAAGTATCTCCATTCAAAAACATCAATGTAGTGGTGTAGATGCTCTATCAAATGGTCTTTGAGATTTTGAGGTCATCACACCCAATTTTGTATTTGCATTACCTGAGTCCTGATTTAGGATTCACCATCTTTGTCTCATCTTCTATTTGAAAAGGTTAATGCTCCTATATGATATGCTATGGGATGGGGATGTAGTCAAACTTAGAATCTTCATCATTGTAGATTTGTGTTACTTCAATGAAATATTTTACAAAATCCTGGAAAGCCATCTCATCTTAAATTCTTTTGGACATTTGAATTTTGTCATTTTTTGAGTTTGATGGATATGCATATTTTTTAGGATTTTGTTGGGTATTATGGTAGAGCATGACTAAATATCTACTCTTAGATCTCTACCTCATCAGGGTGTCATTCCAATAATGGGCTTTTTTTGGGTGTGTGAGATGATGTAGTCCTTAGGACATTCTAATCGTGTAGCCACTATTGTGGACATCATCAACATTCTATATAGTGCAGATGAGAAAATGTGGATCTTTTGCATCTTAAGTGTCAAAGATAACATTGTTGCTCCATCCTTTAATCATGTCTTAGGTCTCATTGTAGTCATCCCATGAAAAGACATAATGTAAGACCCCTGACTTGGCTTTATGGTTGAATATGCATGGTTGATTTAATTGGGAGATTAATCCCTTAATAAAACCCTAATTTATGTTTTTATATCAAGTAACAAATTTATTTATCAATTTTGGTCCAATTTGGATTTTGTTTTCTTACATTTTGCAATTATGTGCTTCTATAGATCTTTGTGCAAATTTTCAATTTCTATGGTTCTATCTATAATCTTTACATATGCACATTGTGCTTCATAAGTATTCATTATATGCTTGATATAGTTGCACCTTTGGATGCATGGATTCACCATCGGATGTTTACTCCCTTCGTTGTAGGTTGAAAACTTAAGGTTTTTCACCTAAGTATTAGAATCGATGGTTTTCTATGTATGGTGAGGATCTGATGGTTTCACCAAATGGGTGAACAATCTGATGGTTCCTCCCTATACTAGAGGATCTGATGTCTTTCACTTGGTACCCTAGAACCAATGATTATCCAGGTTGATGTACACATACTGATGGAAGATCAAGGTTTGCAATATGGCTAAATATAGTGCACAATCCGATGATTTCTCTGATGATGCATCTTGATGATTAAGTATGGCATACAAACTGATGGATATCCTTGGAAAACAACCAATGGAAATTCCGATAAGCATGGAAAAGAAAGATTTTGGGTTTGAACACATGCAAGTCAACTTTTTAGCCCTTTACCATATACCCCTTACCTCTCTCCCAAACGAAGCTTTTCTTTCTCCCCCTTGTTGTTGTTGAAAGAGCAACCCAAACCCATCATTTTGTGGAGGGACAAATCCTTGAGAACATATATTGGATGGATCTTGGATGCATTTCTTTAGGTTTTGGATCAAGCATCTCTAATATTGTTTTGAGCTTTCAAAACCTAGTTTATTGCCATATACATGTAAGATATCATTTACTAATCTAGTTTTATTGTTGTTTCCTTTCTTCTCTCTTCAAGCCATGGGAGGAACCCTAGTATTCATGATGGAAACTCGTGAATGTGGTTAAAGAACTCCTTCTCTATTTTGACCTAGATCTACCTTGTTATTGAAGAAGAAGATACCTTGGATATTTGGGAGTGCAAAGCTAGGGTTTTCGTCTTATCTTCTTGAGATACCTTATTGTTTAGACATTCGTCTTCATTGTGAGGTGAGTTATATATCTTTCAACCCATTTCTTACTTGCTTTTAATTTTCTCTAAATAGATCATAGCCTAGAACTTGGTATTATGGAGAGAGATGATCTTGTATGTACTTTGTTGCATACATGCATGTTGGTTATGTGTTGTTAAACTATACTTAGACCATATGTACATGTCTCTTATATGATGAACTACCTTGGATTTTAAAGGCATCAAATGATGGATTTTAATTAGTGTAAATAATTGGTTTTCCCTTAGTGTAGAAATCGATGGTTTTACTTAGTGCTAAAATCAATGATTTTACTTGGTCTATAAAATGATGATTCTTGGTCAATAAACTAACAATTTTGTTAAGAGCATGAAACAATGGTTTTACTTAGTATTAGAATCAATGACACTACTTGGTAAATGAATCGATGGTTGAATTAATGAATAACTTGATGGCTATGTTAAGTATGTAAATGAACCAATCATTTTGCTTTTGGCTAAGTACATCAAGGAATCAATGGGTATGCTCGGTATAAGAATTCATGTTTTGTTTTGGCTAAGTCTATAAATCAACCAATGGCTCAGCTTTTTGGTTATGTCCATGAATGAACCGATGGTTGATATTTGGCTAAGTCCATAAATGAAATTATGGTTTACCTAAATGTGCTAATGAAATGATGGTTTGACTTAAGTGTGCAAATGAACTAATGATTTACCTATGTAAGTTGATTTGGTGCTATAAATCCAATCCCTAATTTCGATCTTCTTATAATTATTTACTAATAAGATTTTAGTACTTCTATCTTCCATTGATGTTGAAATGATGAATGCATACATAAGAATACTAAAGGTAATTTGTTATATTACTCTTGGAAATGTCATAACTCTTATGATTTGTGAACTCTTATGCTTAAGTATGTATGTGACAAGTGTGTTGGTGACATGTTGAACCCTACAAAGCATTGAATGATAATGTTGTTCTTACAAGAAGTAATGATGTATAGACTGAGTGGCATTTGTGGGTTATGTTAAACCCCAGTAGAGGTTTTTCCCTCTTCATGAATAACAATGGACTAGTATCCTATGATGTTGTGATAAGGAATGTGTTTCATACACTTTATATCTTATGGAGTTGTTATGTACCAATGATTTTATAGGGAATATGTTGTTTTTTGTATGTAACTTGGTTGATGCGGCCTAAAAACACCCAATTGGTCTAATTAATCAAGTGAAACCCTAATCATGTAGTTTCCTATGTTGTAGAACTATTCCAATGCTAGGACTTGCTGGGTAATAAAATGAGTATTCTAGTAGGGAAACTCAGAGTTGTATACTTTTTAGTATATGCGGGTGCAAGGAGGTTATATACTTGTCTCCTAACCCTAGGTTGTGGAGAGCACTCGAGTTTGTGTCTCGAATGAATATATGTACATGTGATTGAGGATAGTTGTGATTGTACCTCGAATGATAGGGTTGAATATGCTAGTTTCTAGTGTGGAGGCCTATCTACCCAGTGTGGACTAGGATTATTGTAGTTTGACTGATATGTCAGACTTGTACTTATCAAGTGGAAGAGGTCTTAGGAATCTGACTCTCCTAGATCTTGTACGAAGTTGATTATGACTTTGCCTTTATATCGCTCAAACTACCAGGGCTTAATAAAATATCTATTTCATCTGAGTAGCATATCTATTAGGGTTATTCAATGACTCACATTGGATGATAATCATTGCCTTGTCTCTTTTAATATTTATATAATGTGTAATGTGGTAAGAGAAATCAATTGTATATATGATGTTAAATCTATCTATTCCTTTCAATATTATGTTAATCTTTCAACTCTATAATATTTTATGTTTTATTTGTTCAATTAAATAATTTTTTGTGATAAAAAGATGTTGTCGAGAGTTATATCTCTTATTGGGACATGGATCTCACCTTGTGGGTCACCACATATATTTATTTGATCTTCAGCATCACTGTCAGACTCATGTCCGTGAGGGGGAGAAATTTGAGGATCCTTTGAAATAGAAGGTACTAGTCTTTTTGTGTGTCCTTGAGTCATCCTTGTACTCTCAAGTCCAGGAAGGGAAATTTTGTAGATGATGTTTCACTGACTCCAGTTTTTGGTAGCGTACTGACATTTTTACATGACGTAAAGTTGTGGATAATATCTTTTGTATACAATTGTGTTTCAGGCCACATAATGGTTTTAAAGGTACCAAAGATGGTATATTTTCTATGCAAGATGTTGGACTTTATATGTATGTTCTTGGACATGTTTAAGAAGTTTTATTTGGTTTTTTTATTATGAACATTTTTGGTGATGTGATGATTTAGTGATTAACCGTGTTTTGTTTTTTAGTAATATCTTTTAGTGTGGTGGGTTTCCACATTTGGTGGTATCAAAGCTTAGGGTTCAATGAGTCTGTAGGGACATAGGACTTACATTTTCTGTATGTTCTTACATAATACAATATATTTTATTATAGACTATGGTTATGCAGATATTTCTGGAGAATGTGAAGAGCATGCTGAGAGTATCTATGTAGCACTAGGAGGTTGGTAGCCGAAAGAAGGGTACATGGACGGGGCCAAAACAACTCGTACTACCTCTATTTGATCCTTGAACCATGGCTGACCCAATATTCTAGTCTATGTTTGGACAACTTATGGTGACGATTACGGATTGGCAAATAGGGTGTCTGCCCCTCAACCAAGGGAACCTATTCTGAATGTGGAATTTCAGGGTCTAGGGAAGACCTTTGAGTGGATGAAGCACGTGGGAGCCACCGAGTATGTGGGACCAGTGGATCCCACAAATATTGTTATGTGATTGATGGAGTTGGAAAAGGCATTTAGGATCCTAAACATCCCAGAAGAGGATAAGGTGAAGCACACAATTTCCCTCTTGAAGGGTAGTTATAACCATTGGTGGGCCATAGAGGAGGAGAAGATACCAGAAGTTGTAGTGAGCTGGGAAGAGTTTTGGAAGGAGTTTGTGAGCCACTACTTTCCTAAAAAATATCTAGATAGAAGACAACTAGTTTGAATGGATACATCAAGGGTTGATGTTTGTAAAAGACTATGAGGCAAGGTTTATGGAGATGTTGAGGTTCTATCCTCACATGATGACCATAGAGAAGAAGATGATTTGAAGGTTTGAGAAGGGTATGAGTGTCGAGTTTTCAATAGTGACATCTAATTTAGAAATTTGGGAGAAGAGTTTAACCTTTGTTGAATTTATAAGGTGGATAGAGCGGTCAATAGTGGAGAAGTGATAAGCGAACATAAGGAAGAGGTCAGCTAAATTTCAAGGACAATCTTCTGGCAGCTTTAAGAAACCAAGGTTCTCTTCACTGTAGTACCACCAGTCACCTTAAAGATCAACTTTTTCTCAACCCATAGAATAAGTATACTCATAATGGTCCCCTTGTAAAGGAAGAGGTCATAGCTTTCCACCACCAGGGGCAAACCGTTCATCTTATGTGTTAGTGATAGGGTCATCTAGGCTGCAATATGATACAAGTACATGCATCAAGTGTGAACAAGTCATGCATGTGTGATGGTCATGCCCTATGAAGGATCATGAGGTTTCCAAACAACTGAGTCAAAGTTAGCGGGGCTTACCACATGAATACTAGTTTAGAAATGGACGCAACAGAGTTCATGAATAGATGTTGTAGGAAGGGTAATCAATACCAGCTAGTAGAGGTTGAGGGTGACAACATGCACCAACATGATTCTAAACTATGAGTTAGCCAGAAGAAGTAGTCCACCCATGGGTCATGATAGGTTAGATGGAACCTTTTCATTCTAAGTTATCTACTTCTTCTTTCATATTCATTTTAGTTGACATCGATGAGACACACTCATTTATCACCAGAGAAGTGATAGGTAGTTCTAGTTTTCCTATTTGTTGTAGAATCGATCACCTCTTGCTAGAACCCCCTTTGGTTGGTTCCAAAGTGTTGTAGGAGGTGTTTTCATCTTGTGTTCTTTCTTTCTTGGGAAACAATATTCAAGTGGTTCTCATGCCACTTGATATGCATGGATTCTATGTGATCCTAGGGTTAGATACATTGGAGAAGTATGAGGTTGTTTTGGATTGTAGTTCTAAAGTTGTAACATTTTGTGATCAGGATGTCTCGTAGACTTTATAAGGAGATAGGAAGATTCTTCCTACTTGTCTTGTGTCGGCTATGTTAGTAGAGAGATGATGAGACAAGGGTGTGAGGCTTGCTTAGCACATGTTTTGGATACCAAGGTGAGGAGCCTTAGTATCCAAGTTATTCTTGTGGTGTGTGAATTTAAGGATGCCTTTCCAGAAGAGTATTTTGGTGTTCCACCCCCTAGAGAGATTGAATTTGAGATCAATATAGATTATAGAACTCAATCAATATCTTATGCACCCTATAGGATGGCACATTTTGAGATGAAGGAGTTGAAGAAGTAGTTGCAAGAGTTACTGGAGAAAGTCCTTATATGACCAAGCAGTTCCCCTTGGGGTGACCCAATGTTGTTCGTGAAGAAGAAGGTTGGTTCTATGAGGCTTTACATAGATTACCAATAGTCGAAAAAGGTCACAATGAAGAACAAGTACTTGTTGCCGATGATAGATGATTTGTTTGATCAACTGAGAGGTTCTATTGTGTTTTCCAAGATAGACATGAGGTTGAGGTATCACCAATTGAGAATCAAGGCAAATGGCATACCTAGGACTACTTTTATGACTAGGTATGGTCATTACAAGTTCTTGGATATGTCATTAGAGCTAACCAATGCATCGACAACCTTTATGGACATGATGAATATAGTGTTCATATAGTATCTTGATCAATTTGTGGTGTTGTTGATAGATGACATATTGATATATTCCAGACATAGTCTAAAACATGAACAATATCTTTGTTTAGCGTTGGAGTTGTTGAAGAAGAATCAATTGTATTCCAAGTTCAGTTAGTGTAATTTTAGGCTAACCAAACTGTATTTCCTTGGTAATGTCATATATACAAAGGGAGTTTGTGTAGATGCTAAAAAGTTGGAGTCTGTTTTGGACTGGGAGCATCCCAAGATACAAACTGAGGTTTGAAGCTTCATAGGTCTTGCAGGTTACCACACGAGGTTTGTTAAGAATTTTAGTGTTTTAACTCTACCTTTGGCCAAGCTGACTAGAAAGGGTGATCCTTTCATTTGGGATGAAAAGTGTCAATGATCTTTTCAGTTGTTGTAGGAGAAATTGATGAGTGCTCCAGTGTTAGTATTTTTAGATCCTAGGAAAGGCTACATCATTTTTTGTGATGCTTCAAAGAATGTCTTGGGATGTGTGTTGATGCAAGACCAGAACATGATTTATTTTGCTTTGTGATGCTTAAGCAACACGAGGAGAACTATCCAAATCATGGCATAGAGTTATTTGTATTAGTTCTTGCCCGAAAGATTTGGAGGCACTATTTGTATGGGGAAAACTGTGAAATCTTCACAGATTACAAGAACCTTTAGTATATCTTCTCAAAGTAGGAGTTGAATATGAGGTACAAAAGTTGGTTTGAGTTGATCAAGGACTATGAATCCACATTATCATCCAAGGAAGGTGAATGTTGTAGTTGATGCACTGAGCAGGAATTCATCTTCATCATCCTCTATAGATAAAAAATGGTTATACACCATGGTGTGTCACAAGAGGAACTTGCTAGTGTCGCTTTGGCATTTGAATGTACAGTTGGAAGTATCTATGTTGGCACAATTACATCTCAAATTGACATTGATACAATAGATTAGAGATTCACAAAAGGATGATATTGTGATTCAAAACATCAGATCAGAGTTTGGTCGTAGGAAACATGATGTCTTCACATTATACGTGATGCATACTGACAATGAAAGATGTATCATAATATGAAGGATTTGTACTGGTGTCCTGGTCTGAAACATGATGTCATAGAGTTTGTAGCTAAGTGTCCAGTTTGTCAACATGTCAGGGTGGAGCATCAGAAGCTTGTTGGGATGTTACAACCTTTGCCAATTCCACAATGTAAATGGCATAATATTACCATGAACTTTGTGGTTGGACTTCTGAGGACAACCAAAGGTTAGGATTCCATTTGGGTGATCGTGGCCTAACTAACAAAGTCACCTAAGTTTTTACCAGTTAAGATAATTTAAACAATACAGAATTTGTCACTCATCTATGTTGATGAGATAGTTCATTTGCATAGCATACCATTTATAATAGTGTCTGATAGAGTTCTTCAACTTATGATAAGGTTTTATGAACATCCACATATAACATTGGGGACACAGTTGAAGTTTAGTACAACTTTTCACCCCTAGACAGATGGTCAATTAGAAAGGACCATTCAGACATTACATGATCTTTCAAGAGTGTGTGTTCTTCAGTTTCTTGGCAGTTGAGACATCAACCAAGGTTTGATCAAGTTTTCCTACAATAATAACTACTAGAGAAGCATAGACTTGGCACCATATAAGGCTTTGTATGGAAGGAATTGTAGGTCACCTCTTTGTTGGTATGGTTTGCAATATGGATAAGTATAGTGCACAATCTGATGGTTTCTCTAATGATGCATCTTTATGGTTAAGTATGGCATACTAACTGATGGAAATCAACCGATGGAAGTTCTGGTATGCATGGAAAAGAAATATTTTGGGTTCTGACACATGGCATCTCAACTTCCCAACCCTTGACCATCTATCTCTCTCTCTCTTCTTGGATATATATAGCCATCACCTCTCTCCAAACAAACCCTTTCTTTTTCCCTCTTGTTATTGTCACTAGAGAGGCCCAAACCCATTATTTTGTGAAGGGAGAACGCCTTGAGCATGAAGTTTGGATGGATCTTGGATGCATGTTTCTTTAGGGTTTGGATCAAGCACCTCTAGGATTGTTTGGAGCTTTCAAACCTAGTATCTTGCCAAATACATGTAAAATATTCTTCGCTAATCTAGTTTTCTTATTGTTTTCTTTCTTCTCTCTTCATTCATGCATGGAACCCAAGTGTTCATGATGGAGACTCATGCATGTGGTTGAAAAAATCCTTTTCTTCTCTCTTTTGCCCTAGATTTATCTTTTTCTTGAAGAAGAAGCTACCTTGGAGCTTTTGGAGTGAAAAGCTAGGGTTTCCATCTTCTCCTTTTAAGATACCTTGTTGTTTGGATGCTAATCACCTTCTTGATTTAAGTTATATAACCTTCAACACATATCTTGCTTTCTTTTAACTTGCCCTATTTAGATCATACATAGAACTTGGTATTACGAAGAGAGATGATCTTATGTGAACTATTTTACATGCATGCATGTTGGTTGTGTGTTTTTAAACTATCCTTAGATCATATGTATGTTCCTTCTTCTATGGTGAAATATCTTGGATTTTTAAGATCTGAAATGATGACTTTTAATTACTGTAAAGAATTGGTTTTCCTTAGTGTAGAAAATGTTGGTTGCACTTAGTGCTGAAATTGATGATTCTACTTGGTCTCTAAAATGATGATTCTACTTGGTCCTTGAAGTAATGGTTTTATTAAGAGTACGACATGATGGTTTTACATAGTATTCGAATCAATGACACTAATTGGTAAATGGATTGATGGTTAAGTTAAGACAATAATGTGATGGCTATCTTAAGTATGTTAATGAACTAATGGTTTTTCTTTTGGCTAATTAAATCAATGGATTGACGGGTATGCTAGGTATGAGAACTGATTTTTTTTCTATGTATATAAATGAACCGATGGCTTTGTTTTTTCATTAAGTTCATAAATGAACGGATGGTTGATATTCGGATAAGTCCCAAAATGAAACAATGGTTTGCCTAAATGTGCTAAGGAAGCCTAAGTGTGCAAATGAACCACTGATTTACCTATGTATGTTGGTGATACAAATCCAATCCATACTTTGGATCCTTCTTATAATGATAAACTTATGAGGGTTTAGTACTTCTATCTTCCATTGATGTTGAAATTATGAATGGATACATTCTAATTCTAATGGTAACTTTGTTATATTACTCATGGAAATATCATACATCTTATGATTGATGAACGTTTATGCTAAGTCTATATGTGATAATTAAGTGTGTTGGTTACATGTCAAACCCTCTACAAAGCATTGAATGATGATGTTTTTACTACAAGAAGTAATGTGGTATGGCCTAAATGACATTTGTGAGTTATGTTAAACCTTAGTGGGGGTTTAGTCCTCTTCATGAATGACAATGGACTAGTACCTTGTGATGTTGTGATAAAGAATGTGTTTCATACCTGTTAAATCTTCTAGAGTTGTTATGTACCAATGATTTTATAGCGACTATATAGTTTATTGTATGTAACTCGGTTGATGCAGTCTGAAAATACTCAAATGGCCTAATTAATCAAGTGAAACCATAATCATGTAGTTCCCTATTTTGTAGAACTATTCCACTATCAGGACTTGTTGGATAGTCAAATGAGTATTCTAGAAGGGAAACACAGAGTCAGTACATGCAGGTGTAGGGAGAGTATATCCTTGTCATCCTAATCCAAGATTTTAGAGAGGTCGTGCCTTAGATGAATGTATGTATAAGTAATTGAGGATGAGTGTTATCATACCTATGATGATAGGGTTGAATACCATATTTCTAGTATCGTAGCCTATGTACCCAGGGTAGAGTAGGCTGATTGTAATTTGACTGATATGTCACTGGGGTGGACTCGTACTAACCGAGGAGAAGAGATATTAGGAATCTAGCACTCCTAGATCTTGTATGAGCTGATGGTTCCATCCCGATGGTCAGGTGGTACTCTGAGTGGTACGCCTCAAAATACTTGTGGCTTAATAAAATGTGTCATTCAACCCTGTAGCATAGCTAGTAGGGTTATTCAACAACTTACATTGGAGGATAACCCTTGTTTTGTCTCTTTTTAATATTTATATAATGTATAATGTGGTAAGAGAAATCAACCGTGCATATGGTGTTAGCTCTGTCTGTTCCTTAGAATATTATGTTAATCATTTGACTCTATTATATTATCTACTTTATCTATCCAATTAAATAATTTGTCATAAGCAATAGACATTGTTGAGAGTTATATCTCTCACTGGAGCATGGGTATCACCTCGTGGGTCACCACATCTTTTAGGTGATCATTAGTAGCACTGCCAGACTTGTGGCTACTAGGAGGAGCAGTTTGAAGATCCTTTGAGATTGAAGGTTAGCTAGTTGTTAAGTACATCCTAGAGTCATCCAAATACTCTCAGTCTGAGAGGGGAAGTCTTGTAGATGATGTTTCACCAACTCGGGTTTTTGGTAGCGTACTGAAGTTTGTACATTATGTAAAAATGTGGAAAATATCTTTTATATACAAGTTGTGGTTTAAGGCATGAAATGGGTATAAAGGTACCTGACATAGTATATGTTTCTATGAAAGATGTTGGACCTTTATATAAATGTTCTTGGACAAGTTTAAGAAGTTTTATTTGGTTTTTTAATATGTACCTTTTTAGTTATGTGATTGATTAGTGATCAAATCGTGTTATTGTTTTGAGTAATCTCATTTAGAATGGTGGGTTTCTGCACATAATCTTCCTCCACAACTTCTAGAACTCTAATGTCAGAGTCATCTTAGCTCTACCATCAAGGGTTGATCTAGAGAGAATGATGAGTAACTGCATCAGATGGTGTCTTCCTTACTCTGGGGTTGGGTCAGTGATTTTCACCTTGTCAACATCATCATCATGGTGATTGTCATTTCTTTCTCCTATTTTAGATTGCTTCATGCATGGTTTTTTATAATGAGGGTAGGCATGAGCTTTATAGCTTCCTTGTTTAAAAGGACAATCTTATCATGGGACCGTTGATTATTCTGGGTGATCCTGATGCGCTAGCTATCTTTATTAATGAGAAAAATATTGATTATGATGATGTTAATCCTATGTGATCATCTTGGTCATCATTATTGACCATTGGCATGATCTAGGGCATTATTATGGGGATTATAGATCGGATGATGTTGTCTGCTTCATCGGTTATAGATATGGTGCATGGGAAATACGTATCAAGGCCTTTATGCTCAGGGTCGAGGTCCCATTCTTAGTCAATGATCTTTGTCTATCCAAATGTGTCTGGCTTACCAGTTAAACCTCAAGTTAGTGGTAGACAATTGAGATAACCTCTCCTTTTTAAGTCCACTATAGTGGCCCACAATTCTGTAGGCTTCCTATATGGCATCCACCAATTGATTTGAGGTCATGAATAGGATGGGGCATTGAATCCCAAGACTAACCCATTTGGTCTTGGAAGAATCTTGATTATCTTTATGCATCTGTAGTTTCTGGCTCCCATACCTTGTTCCAAACATATGTGTATCTACCACAACCACTAAAAAACAAATTGGGGTCATATGCGAGATGGCGTGATTGTATTCTTCTTGGCGGTTACCCATCTAATGTTGGAAATACCAACATCCCAAAAGAGAATTAGAGATCATATCTTTAATGAAGGATATGGTACCATGATTATCATCTTGGACGGTGAAAATAGCATGTAATAGTCTGTACTTTAATATAGTAATGAGAGAACATCCTTATTATGGTGAATCTATGGCCTCATTAAGGGAAGTTTAACATAAAGACTCAAATCCATGACATTGAAAAATACTGCAAGTGTTTGTGACCAGACTTGTATCTCTAGAGTGATATCCCCAAGTTTATCTTCAATTACCCATTGAAGGAGATCACTTTCTTTGTTGTTAGTTGTAGATCAGAGAGATCCCTTCCCAAGTTGATGAGTGTCTTGAGGGGACACAGATTGAGGCATGTTTTGTTTTTGATGGAGCAAGAAGGGATCTTGAGGCCCACAAGGTTTGCGGTGATTACCAAGGGCTTATTATGACTTCCTCTGGTGGGCATCTCATCATTGAAAAATGATATCATATGATGGGTTGTGATTAACCTGATGGTTGAACCAATCATTTTTGGGCTTTCATCTTTGGAGATGTAAGTCCCTTCAAGTGTCTTCATGATTTATTCTTGATGTACATGAAACTTTAAATCACCTCCGATAGTGACACATGTACTTTAGGTTCTTCTAGAGACTAGATTATATCAGAGCCTCCAGGATTAGTTTATTCATAAAGATTTAGAGTTGGAAGTACCTTGTTGGTGTAGATATCCAAAATGGAGACCTTGCGCATCTCCTCTTCTAGAATTCTAGTAGGTACCCCCTTCTCCTTGACCTTTTCAAGGGTCAAAGGTATGTTAGTTGTACAAAAATGTTGGGCCACCTCTGGTGTGTTCGTCTTGGATACTACAGATTGTACCACCATTGTAAGACATGGAGCCATAGATTGTTCAACCTTTATCAGTGGTGACACTTTAGGAACCCACCTCATTCATCCATTTTTCCCAGGAGATCTCTAGGTGTATAGCTGGCTTCTAGGTGTTTATCGGTATCATTGACTTCCTGTTTTAGATGGAATAAATGACCAGTGCACTTTGGGACTAACTCTTGATCCATCTAAAACAGGTTGTAAGAATGGTGGTGGCTTGTACCCATAGTAGTTGTGTGGAAGCCACAAGTAATGGGGAGGCATGTATTGAATTTGATATTGGGGAGGATTTATTTGAGCCTGGTGTTATTCATGATTCGTGGTTCTAGTTTCTTGGGTTGGTGATGCTTGAATTGGTGATATTTGAATGATTGGATGTTGTCACTTTCTGCTTCTGGCTAGAATTAGTACATCTCACACTATTAAATTTTCTATCTTAGACATGGTCCATTTGGAATTCTTATTGGTCATTGTAGAGGTAGACTGAGGCTGAAAGGTGATGCCTATGTTCTAGTAGACCCCTCTTCTAATCAAAATATGGTAACTGACTCCTATTTGTATTATTTATGGGAAGGTGTTATACTTTATAAGGGTATGAATTCCTTGAGGGATGGTGTTTTTGCTCTGATTATCATGTCAAGTACCTCGTTATCTATGGGGTTGAACTCTAGCTAGGTGGAAAGCTCTCTCCATCATCCAATAACTTAGAAATATTTCCTATGACTTCTAGGTTAGCTTTTTTAAGTTTTCATTTGTGGGGTCTTGGTATAGATTCTAGGCATATCATTTGACAAATGTTTCATCCATCTTGGCCCAAGTGGTGATAGTTTTAATGTCTTATTTGTTATACCATGCTAAAGAAGGAACTTTTAAGGTCCATGCAAAATATTAGATAAGCACTCTTTTGTCATCTGGAACCTCTACCATGTCTGAGTAGTATGACTTTATGTGGGCCATTGGCTTCCCCTTATGGATTGCTTGTCAAACTTGGGCATGTTGAAGTTGTCGAGAAACTTGGCATCCTAGATGTGGAAGAAATCTAAAAGGATGAGAAGAAGAAACCCTAGATCAGGTAAGAGAGGAAAGAAGACTGGGAAGACAACGCTCAAGACAGATAGAGAGAAAGGAAGTGGAAGAGCTAGAATTTTTAGGTCATAGAAATGCGGGAAGCAATTCACATTGTAATTCAAAATTGGATCCCGACTTGTCTTTTATACAGCTGCCTACTTATGGCCATTTACTGAAAAAGGACCTGCACCAACAAAACTATTTACAAAACAAAGCCAAGGCAGATATCCATGAGACTAGCAGTGACCATGTCATCCAATACCCCCCCCCCACCGCAAACTTGGGATGGAGTTCCGCAGACCAAGTTTGTGCCTCAGAAGCCGATGATAGACCTTAGACAGGGCTTTTGTAAAAATATCAGGTGTTTGTTGTGTAGAAGGAACATGAGCAGTAAGTATGTGACAGAGGGCTACCTTCTTTCTTATGAAATGGTTGTCAATCTCTATGTGTTTGGTCATGGCATGAAACACAGGATTCATAGTAAGATGAAGTGCACTAGCATTATCACAGTACAGAACAGCTGGTCTATGCATAGCTATTCCAAGATCTCGAAGAAGATACGACATCCAAGTGAGTTCTGCTACGGTAGTAGCCAAGGCTCTATACTCATCCTCACAACTGGATCTAGCCATTGTACTCTATTTCTTTGCACTCCATGATATACAAGTACTTCCTAGGAAGACACAAAAACCCATGGTTGACCTTCTTGTGGAGGGATAGTCATCCCAATCAGAATCACTGAAGGCTAGAAGAGATAGAGTAGAAGAAGGTGCAATATGCAATCCGAGCATACCAGTTCCTTTAAGATATTGAAGAATTCTTTTGACTAGAATTAGATGAGCTTTAGTAGGGGAAGCAAGAAACTGACAGGCTGTGTTAATAGCATACCCAATGTCAGGGCGTGTAATGGTGGCATACTGTAGACATCCAACTAGGTGTCTGTAGTGATGCGCATTGCTGAGTAAAGGACTGTTATCAGATTGAAAAGTTTTGTTAAATGTTAAGGGAATGGGAGTTGAGGCAGGTTTGCAATCAAGAAGCTGAGCCTGAGAGAGAATATCAAAAAAATATTTTTCTTGACTCGAGAGAATGCCATTATGATGAGGAATAACTTGAATACCAAGAAAGTAGTTAAGAGATCCAAGGAGCCTCATATCGAACTCATTGCTCAACCATTCTTGAAATTGAGTTAAAGCAGTGCAGTCATTTCATGTTAGTATGATATCGTCTACATACAACAGAATGTAAATAGTGACTTTGTATTGATGAAAAACAAAGGGAGAAGGATCAATAGAGCTACATATGAATCCAGACATTAGTAAAAAATCACTGAGCCTATTAAACCAGGCATGTGGTGCTTGCTTTAAGCCATATAGGGCTTTATGCAATTTACATACTAAATGAGATCCAACTTTACTTACAAACCATGGTGGTTGACTCATATATACATGCTTTGTTAGTTCACCATTGAGAAAGGCATTGCAAGTATCAATTTGAATCATCTTCCATTTAAAGGTTACAACAAGAGTGAGTACAACTCGAACAGTAGCAACTTTGACTACTGGGATGAATGTTTCTAGATAGTCAACACCCTCTTCCTGACTGAATCCTTTGGCCACCAGCCTCACTTTAAGGTGCTCAACAGAACCATCTGCTTTGAGTTTTGTTTGGAAAACCCACTGACATCCAGTAATGTTTGTGTTTGGTGGTTTAGGAACAAGAGACCAAGTGTGATTATTATGAAGAGCCTAAAGTTTAGACATCATAGCATCAAACCATCTAGGATGTTGAAGAGTAGCTTTGACAGATGTAGGCGGGGATGGGACAACTTGAACATTCAGAATATATTTAGGATTTGACTTGAGAACACTTGCTTTACTGTGTGTAATCATAGGGTGAGTGTTTCTAGGATGAGTATTTCCAGAATTAGTAAGTAAAGATGGTCTAGAGACACCTGCTTTACTGCATGTAATCATGGGGTGAGTATTGCCAGGATTAGTGTTCATAGGAGAGATAGGGACAACTGCTATCGGTAATTCAACATGTGACTGAGCATTAGTTGTATGTTCAGAAAGCTCAGTAATGAGAAACTCTTACCAGGGGACAACAACATCAGAATTAACATAAGGACTTGGAGAATTGACAATGTTAGTAGTCATAACATTATTGGAATCGGCAGAAATCTCTCCACTACTGTCATCAACACTTGGGTTCTCAGGAGTACCCAGAGAAATGTCACCATTAATATCTGCAGCATGCTCAGATATAAATGACTTGTATGGCAAAATAGTAGTAGAGACATTGTCATTAAGAGAAGTTGTAGATGAGTTAAAGGCATTGGTGTCCTCTTCAAGGGAAGTTTGCATAATATTATAATTTGAGGATGATGATTGAGTATTATCAGTAGCATATAGAAACTCAAAAAAAGTTGAAACATCACCAGTAGGAATTTAAGATGACACTTTGTGTTTGTAGGTAAACACTTCTTCATTGAAAACAACATGCCGAGAAAAATATATTCTTCCTGATGAGATGTGCAAGTAGTGATATCCCTCGTAAGAGTCACTATATCATAGAAAAACACAAGGTAGAGACCTTGGTTCTAACTTATGCTTATTATAATCTCACAGGCAGGGAAAACAAAGACAACCAAAGCTTCTTAAAGACAGATAATTAGGTGGTTTGTTATATAGAGTAGGCAGAGGAGATTTGTATTTTTTGTTTCTATAAGGCAGACAACTTATAAGATGAATAGTAGAAGAAAAAGCTTCAACCCAAAAGGAGGTAGGTACACAGCTATCAAACAACATGGTTAATCCAATTTCAACAATATGTCGATGCTTTCTTTCAACCAAACCAACTTGTGCATGTGTGTGAGGACAGGCCAGTAGATGAGTAACACCTTCATCTAGCATAAAATCCTTCATTGCATGATTAACAAACTCACCACAACCATCAGTAACAAGAACTTGAACTTTCACAGTAAACTACCGAGAAATCATTTTACAAAAGAAAACAAAGTATAGAAAGAAATCTGATTTCTTCTTTAGAGGATAGAACCAGCAAAAACCAGACCATTCATCGACAAATAGAGGATAGTACATAAAGCCTTGTTTAGAAATCACAAGTGATTTCCCCCACAAGTCACAATACACTTGTCCAAACGGGACTTTACATTTATTATGGTTATTAAAGTAAGGTAGTCGATGCCTTTTGCCAAGCATACAACTATTGCAGAACTCAAGAGATTTATGATTAGAAACAATGATATTACTATGTTCCATATATTTCTATATGTCATGATTAACATGACCAAGCCTTTTATGCCAAATTGCTGAGGACACTTGGTTCTGTATAGCTACAATAAAAGTTGATGGAGGAGGTACTGACTTAGTGACAGACTGCAACACATACATCCCTTGTCGAAGAGCTCCTTTAGCTAGGATTTTGTGGCTCTGTAAATGCACAATTAGAAACATATATTTGAAGAAAAGAAAGAAGAAAGGATAGCCATTTGTCATCTGAGAAACAGATAAAAGTTTTTTCTCCATAGAAGGAGCTAACAACACTTTTTGAAGACACACATCTGTATCATTTACAAAGTATGCACATCCAGTGTGTGTTATTGGTACAGATGTACCATCTCCAATCATTATAGAATCAGATCCATAGTAACTAATAACATTATGAAGGATACCCGGTGCTTGAGCAACGTGACTAGTTGCCCTAGATTCCACATGCCACTCATTTAGATTAAAATTTTGTCCTTCAGTTAGATGAATAGCAGCTAAGGCTTTGTCTTGATCAGTAATAGCATCTTCAGTCAATCGTTTAGGTATCTTAGTCAGCTGGAAGTTATTATCAAACATGTTCCAGCACTTGAAGGCCTCATGACCACATTTGTTGACACGCGTAAACCGTGCGTGCAAACACAAGTATACGTATCAATGTAATATAGGCCTTGTGAGGCCCGAGTCGAACTCAGGGAAACATGAATTTTAGTAGACTACTACTAACTGGTTGCGATCAGCTAAACCGATTAAAAGAATTTGAGAGTTGATTGAAAAAGAAAAGAAAATAAAATAAAACAAAGCAATCAATTAAATGTTTAGTTTAATCAATTTAAATGGGAATCTTTAGGATTGTGGTTTCACCGCAGGTTCTCGTTGTACTAATTTCTACACAATTATCCTAATTCGTCTCCTGTTTCGGATAGTGGTCTATAGTCAGAATTTCTCACTTTCACGATACAATTCACTACCTAAATCTTGGTCGGTTCCACGGTAGTAGTAACTTATACCCTAAATTAGGTGTATGAGAAACAAACTCTGGGTTTCCACCATTAACCGTACATCGCCTTGTTCAAGGAATTTATTAGTTTATGTGATATTCATCTCTTATCCGTTAATTCTTCTTTCAAAGTAATTAAAGGCATTAAATTATCATTAAGGTGATAAATCATAATGATAGAATGGAGAAAACGAAATCATACCACGAAATTGTGAGACAAATTATGATAAACTATGTAAAAAGTATCATACAACGATTACCCGGGCTACTCCCGGTCCTAAAGACAAAGGGGATTAGCCTCGCATGGTTGACAATGGAAAATACATAGGTGTAGAGAAGAAAAACATGGGAAACATGGAGCAAACTCGTGTAACCCCTGATACAAAGGTGTTCCTGGAGATCCTCCTCGAGAAACGTGCGTTTTGCAGTCTTCCGGGAGCAAAATCGCCTGTTGGAGGTACCCAGATCGCCCGGTTGACAACCTTCATCTCTCGTCTCCTCTCTCTCTCCTTCTTAGATGTTGTGCAACACAATATGAGATCTCCTTTGGGCCGGCCGTGCTCTTCTTAGGTCATAGGACCACTTTACGGCTCCGGAAAAGCTCAACCGTCGGATTAAAACGCTCCGTTTTAGTGCTGAAAATTGCCAGATCTCGACGTTGTCGATGGTATCGACCATGATACATGTATTTCCTTCCAAAATCGCATTTTGGGGTTGCTTTCTGATGAAATGTCGATACTATCGACACCAGGGTCGATAGTATCGAGTCTGGACAATGCAAAAGTGCCTGAAAAAGTGCTGAAACATGTGTATAAGTCTGGGGAGTATATAAAATCATATAAATATGATAAAAGAAGTATAATTTGATGCAAAAAGAGTTTAAAGGCCAACTATAGTGAATTATGCAAATATAATCAAGAAAATGACAAATACATGCATAAAATAGATATAAAATAAGCCTATAAAAGTGACTTAAAACCCATGCATCAAACTCCCCTAAGCTTAAACCTTGCTCATCCTCGAGCAACAAAACTTTGGATCTGGTTGAGACAAGTCAGCAACAGGACATAAATACATGAAATGAATCTACATCATCCCCACTTTCTTTCCACAAACGGGCCCTCATTGACCACTGAACACTAATTGCCATCCAGGCGACCAAAGACCTATGTAAAAGATGTCTGTCCCCCAATCAGTGAAACACTATCAATTAAAGCAGTTAATATGATAAACTCATTTGGTCCATACTTGATGCATCTTGTGATCTCCTATCTACGTTGCTCATTTCGTAAATAGCATCTAAATGGAAGCAAATCTCCTGATATTAATGAATGAGGAGAATATCATGGGTGGCCTACCGATTAGAGCAACGAGTGTATGGGATAGGTGGCTGTGAAAGAGATGGAAGCACATAACAGTCAATCATGCAATACAAAAATTAATGACCTATCATGATGCAAAATGCAAGTGAAAATGTCCTAATGCTATATTTTTGGTGGAATGATGCATGCACTATCATTCCGTCTCAAGGTGAGATGGAGTATCTAAGAGAACTACATCATGTACTTATTCTTCTTAAAATGTAGTGAGAACAGGTTCCTTTCTCCCTCTCACTCCTACTTACTTCTCAATTCCTTTTTTTCCCTCCTTTTTTTTTAATTTTTTTTCAAGCCCTTATTTTCATAGATGACAATGAATTATTTGTCGGGCTCACTTCTTGTTACATAACTTACACATTTGAAGCATTCAGAAGGTATGGAACAAGTTCATCACCTTTAATGTTTCAGCAGACATAAGATGCATGATGTACTATATGCACAAAAGATGTGAATGCAGCTACAAAATGATAGTTATGCAATTGACACACACCTAAGGATAATGTGCATGTATAACTACTCTGTCCTTTTTTTTCATTTTCATGCAAAAAATATGTGAAAATAGCTGTAATGCAAGACCTATCTACATGAGATGCAATCAAAATGTGAAAGACAGTAATGTGCTCCCATTTCTTATGGTGGAGTGTGAATGAAATTGCGGTGGATCAGATCACAAGACTAATTGACAGAACCTTCCGAAAATATCATATGTCCCTCTCTAAAGACCTATGTACAGGGTAACTGAAGGATTTCTCTCTTAAACTTTAGTCTAAGGTCACGTTAGCATTTGGTCGATTTGGGCTCAAACATCCTTGTCAATCACTTTTCGTTGGACAATAAAGATGGCCATTCATGTCCCCGTGTCCTGAAGCTGACTCACCCAAGCACTTCCTCAGTTATGCAACTCAATCACTCATAAGAATAAGCTCAAAAAGTTTTCAATATGCTCATATTTTAAGTGCACACAACCCAAGAGTAAAACTCCCAATTGAAACCATGCATTTATTGCTTCACAGATTACACTAGATAGATGTGGATCCTACAAAAGCGGTAAACCTAGAAATAAAAACAACTAATATTTCAAAAATAAAAGCAACATGAATAAGTAAGTAAAAACTAAGATAGAGGGCTGTTCAACACCCCCCCAATCTTGAATATGACTATGGCCTCATAGTCAACATTCTCACTTAAGAGGTGGAACAACGGTACCGTTCGCTTTGAAGTGTGGTGAAGAAGGATGGTTAGATGCTCAAGTGGACCAAGTGATGCTTTCTATCTCCCTCTTTTTTGTGGCCCACTTTTGTTTCTTAGTGGTTCTAAGATGTGACTTGTTTCATCCATCTTTCCTCTGCAAAAAATGGTTCGAAAAAATTTCGTTTCGACACCTTTTACAGCCTATTTTATGTAGTTGTCCTACAGGTGTCGATACCATCGACACCAAGGTCGATGGTATCGACCCAGACTCAGCAATTTTTCTGAATCGATGCATCTAAAATCCTGGGAACTCAAAAGTGTCGATACTATCGACCCTAGGGTCGATGGTATCGACACTTTTGAGTTCCCAGGCTTTTAGATGCATCTAGGGTCGATGGTATCGACTTTACTGTTACCAATTTTTCTGAAAATCTTCAGGAATCTCGATACTATCGACACTAAGGTCGATGGTATCGACTTTTCTTCAGCGTTTATTGCTCCAAACTCGATACTATCGACATGGGTGTCAATAGTATCGACCTTAAAGTTCTGCACATTTCAAAACACGAGTTAGGGTACCATATTACAAAAATTATCAAAACCTAAGCAAAAACTAAGTACATAAACATAAAAGAACATAACCAAATATAAAAATGAACCTAAAGTTGGGTTGCCTCCCAACAAGCACCCTTGTTTAATGTCCTAGGCATGACATAAGGATACCTTTAACCTGGGTTGTCAAGGGATGTCTCTAATGATTCATTTGGCAATTTAAATTTAACTCTATCATCACCAATCCCAAGTGTCAAGTAACCTCGCCCAATGGCAGCGATTACATCAGCCGTAGCTTGGAACGACCTTCCCAATAGCATCTCACCTCCTTCCAACTCATGCATGTCCATGACCACAAAGTCAATTGGGAAGATGAATTTGTCGACCCTGACTAGCACATCCTCGCATATACCTTGTGGCTTCACAATGGATCCATCCGCCAACTCAATTGTCATAGAAGTTTGTGTTGGCTTCTTCAATCCCAACTTTTGAAAAGTGGCAAGTGGCATAAGATTAATGCTTGCCCCTGAGTCACACTGTGCTTGTGGAAAATGTTGGACACCTATGGAACATGGGATGTAGAAACATCCTGGATCTTTCCTCTTCCTTGGTAGCCGTCCTTGGATTATAGAACTCACTTTTTCATCAACACACATAACATCTGTATCTTTGATCCGTCATTTCTTGTTAATGATGTCTTTCATGAATCTTCCATATGAAGGAATTTTCTCTATCGCCTCCACTAGTGGAATGTTAATGTGGAGCTTCCGAAACATCTTCAAGAACTTCTTGTAGTGCCTATGCTCTTTCTTCGGCCTCAGACTATCCGGGAAAGGCACGTTTGGGTCCTTCGCTCGGTTGTGTGGTGGCACATATGGAACTTTAGGGGTCTCCTCCCCTAAGCTTGCTTCGATGCCACCTTCTAGGATAGGATTTGACACATCATCCATGGATGGCATTACTTGTGGATGCTTCTCCTTATTGATAGTGGCTGCTCCACTATGAAGTAAAGCTTTCACCTGCTCTTCTAACATAGGAGTCTTTTCAGAAATCTGAGATGTGGGCACGGTAGTAGTGGAAACTTGGTGGGATTTTCTGAACGGGAAATATCCACCTGGTAGTCCATATAAGCTGTGGGGGTATGGTACACTGGGTTTAGCCTCCGTGTCAAAATGCATTTTGACCTTTTCATGGACCTCCACCACTGGGGGCTCTGTCTCCTTAATCACATATATGTACTTCACTTGATGATGTGCTTGAACAGCCTCTGCATTCCCAGCCTATCTTTGTTGATTTGTATGCTTCATGTCCGCCAATTCATTGCAAATTTGGGTCAAAGTCATCTCTAGTGCCCTTATCTGCGCTCCATGACTTTGCAACATCTGCCCAAATTGATTCAAAATCTCGCCCTGGGACTGTAACTGTTAGCCGAACGTACTCATCAGTTCTTGATTTTGTTTCACCACCTGGCTAAGCAATTCATTGTTCTTTTCCTCTAGGCTAGGTTGCAACTTCTGAAAATTTTGTTCCTTCCTCCAATCATAATTGTTATTTCTATATCCCTGTTGATGCATATACTTTGCATGTGCTTCATCATCAGACCCATTGTCCTCTTTCTCTAGGAGCTTCTTGGCTATAAGATCCATCTTTTCATTAAGTGCTTTGATGGCATTTGCTTCATGTGTCACGCCAACCTGCTCCGGTGCATCTCTTTTACCCCAAGACTGCTTCTTTGCCATATTCTTCAAAATTTACCAGCACCTCGTACCTTTGTTGTTCAAGAAGAACCCCGAGCCTGCTGAATCCATATTGCTTCTGTCATGCTCATTGAGAGCAAAATAGAAAATTTTAACATGTTTTTCCTTATCTAGACCGTGATGTGGGCACTTTCTCAACATGATCGGGAAGCGCTCCCATGTCTCAGAATATGTCTCACCGGCCTTCTGGCTGAAGTTGTGGATCTTTCGCACAAGATCATTTGTCTTTTCAGGCGGAAAGAACCACTCGAAAAATACCTCAACCATGTGATCCCACGATTCCACATACTCATCATCAAGATTATGTATCCATTCTCATGCATTTCCCCCCAGAGAACTGGGAAATAACTTCAAGTAAAGTGTCTCTTGCGGGAACCTGTCAATCTTCATCATATTGCAATTTTCCACGAACGTGCTAATGTGGGTCACCAGATCTTCATTCTTCAGCCCATGGAATGCATTGGATTTGACTAAATTAATTAGCCCTGGATCAATTTTGTAGTTAGGAATGTTGATGGCCTGCCTCTTGATTGGCCCCTTAGATGCAGAGGAGGAAGAAGCCTTGATCTTCTCCCAGACAGTCTGCTCCTCATTTGTTGCTCCGTCACCCATTATTACTTTACTAGTACCTGAAATTTCAAATGGTAGTGTATGAACCAGTACTAATAATTAAAATAATGAATAAGATTTGCAATTCAGTTCAAAAGATTAAAAGAAAAAATATAGGAGTTAAAAGTGGCCTAGTGTGGCCGCTTGCAGCACTCGTAGTGCTAAAATTCACCGTTTCCCCAGCAACGGCGCCAAAAACTTGACACGCGTAAACCGTGCGTGCAAACGCAAGTATACGTATCAATGTAATATAGGCCTTGTGAGGCCCGAGTCGAACTCAGGGAAATGTGAATTTTAGTAGACTACTACTAACTGGTTGCAATCAGCTAAACCGATTAAAAGAGTTTGAGAGTTGATTGAAAAAGAAAATAAAATAAAAGAAAACAAAGAAATTGATTAAATGTTTAGTTTAAGCAATTTAAATGGGAATCTTTAGGATTGTGGTTTCACCGCAGGTTCTCGCTGTACTAATTTCTACACAATTGTCCTAATTCGTCTCCTATTCTGGATAGTGGTCTGTAGTCAGAATTGCTCGCTTTCACAATACAATTCACTACCTAAATCTCTGTCAGTTCCACGGTAGTAGTTACTTATACCCTAAATTAGGTGCATGAGAAACAAACTCTGGGTTTCCACCATTAACCGTACATCGCCTTTTTCAAGGAATTTATTAGTAACTATTATATTCGTCTCTTTTCAATTGTTAATTCTTCTTTCGAAGTAATTAAAGGCATTAGATTATCATTAAGGTGATCAATCATAATGATAGAATGGAGAAAACGAAATTATACCATGAAATTGAGAGACAAATTATGATAAACTATGTAAAAAGTATCATATAGCGATTACCCGGGCTACTCCCGGTCCTAAAGACAAAGGGGATTAGCCCCACATGGTTGACAATGGAAAATACATAGGAGTAGAGAAGAAAAACATGGGAAACATTGAGCAAACTCGTGTAACCCCTGATACAAAGGTGTTCCTGGAGATCCTCCTCGAGAAATGCGTTTTGCAGTCTTCCGGCAGCAAAATCGCCTGTCGGAGGTGACCGGATCGCCCGGTTGACGACCTTCTCTCGTCTCCTCTCTCTCTCCTTCTTGGATGTTGTGCAATACAATATGAGATCTCCTTAGGGCCGAACGTGCTCTTCTTAGGTCATAGGACCACTTTACGGCTCCAAAAAAGCTCAACCGTCGGATTAAAACGCTCCGTTTTAGTGCTAAAAATTGCCAAGTCCCGACGTTGTCGATAGTATCGACACCCAGGTCGATGGCATCGACCATGATACAGGTATTTCCTTCCAAAATCGTGTTTTGGGGTTTCTTTCTAATGAAATGTCGATACTATCAACACCAGGTTCGATAGTATCGACTCTGGCCAATGCAAAAGTGCCTGAAAAAGTGCCGAAACATGTGTATAAGTCTGGGGATTATATAAAATCATATAAATATGATAAAAGAAGTATAATTTGATTCAAAAAGAGTTTAAAGGCCAACTATAGTGAATTATGCAAATATAATCAAGAAAATGACAAATACATGCATAAAACAGATATAAAATAAGCCTATAAA
This sequence comes from Alisma plantago-aquatica, assembly GCA_963693085.1. NCBI lineage: Eukaryota > Viridiplantae > Streptophyta > Magnoliopsida > Alismatales > Alismataceae > Alisma > Alisma plantago-aquatica. Next base: position 729,488,471 of record OY856413.1, on the reverse strand, counting down.
AGTGACTCAAAACCCATGCATCATTTGTCGCAAATCTGACAGAACACAGGTGGTCTCCCTTGATATTGAGATCTAGAGGGACGAACACTAGGATTGAAGCCTCTTCCCTAAGAGGTGAAGTACTGATCAGGACGAGAGCTAAGAAAACCAGGTGATTGTGTCATCTAAAAGGGATGAGTACCATGAAACTGTTGTAGAGCGGGAGATTATACCAAAAAGGACTGACCAGAGAATTGTCTTGGGGAAGAGTATCCTCGCTGGAAAAGTGTTGTGAAGGAGAGTTATTACTGCTGGGAAACTAAGACGGCTGAGAGTAATTTCCTCCTGTGAACTGTGAAGATGAGTTGTAGTTATTGTACAGATAACTTCCTCTTCTAGTACCTTTGTTATTGAAGTTCACTTTCTGTCCAATGAAAGCAAGATTAGGGGAATTTAGGAACTCAAAAGACAACCTTCTCATGTCATGATCCTTCAGTAGGGACACAACTTTATCGTAAGGAGGAATTGGAGGTCCCATCATAGAAATGGTGAAGGTCTCAAACTCAGATCCAAGGCCGCTCAGAAGGAAATACACCTTATCATCATCAGAAATGGTTTTTCCAATCACATGAAGTTGATCACAGACCCGTTAAACTCTCGAATGTAATCAACTATTGATCGAATCCCTTTACTTGTTCGGTGAATATTTGTCATCAACTCAAAACTATGTGACTGTTTCGACTCATAGAAATTTTTGGATAGAGCGGACCAGATTTGAGCAGAGGAAGACAATCCAACAACTACTCCCAATACCTCCTCAATTAGCGATCCCATTATCCAACCTTTAACAAGTCGATCTGTTTGCATCCAAGCAGTATAGTTAGGGTTTGTGGTGATGTTACCTTCATCATCGACTAGGATCTTCTTAGGCATCTTTTCTGTTCTGTTGATGAATGACTCTAGAGCATTGGTCTCTATTAGTGCTCTGACTTGGACTTCCTAGTAGAGATAGTTAGTGTTCGTCAGCTTCAGAGACACAAAGTTGGCTACATTGACTCCGGTAGGAAAAGGATACTTCTAGACAATCGATGCTCTCATCTCCTTGTTGACTGAGTGATCTCCTTTGATCTTTGAGGAAGTGGAAGCCATTCTTCAGATCGAGTTGCTCTGATACCAAATTGAAAAGGATGAGAAAAAGAAACCCTAGATCGGGTAAGAAAGGAAAGAAGACCGAGAAGACAGTGCTCAAGACAGATCGAGATAAAGGAAGCGGAAGAGCTGGAATTTTTAGGTCAGAGCAATGTGGGAAGCAATTCACATTGTAATTCAAAATTGGATCCCAACTTGTCTTTTATACAGCTGCCTACTTATGGCTATTTACCGAAAAAGGACCTGCACCAACAAAACTATTTACAAAATAAAGCCAAGGCAGATATCCATGAGACCAACAGTGACCATGCCATCCAATAGAAGAAGTCATTAAACGTCTTCTTAGTGTCCTTCTTTTTGTCTAACTATGTTATCTTCTTTAGGATTTTGAGGAGGGTTCCGCAACAGAGGGTTCTAGGGAAGCATCTTCCTAGAGGGCAACTACCACTGATATCACTAGCGGTCTGATTGTCATTGACAACACCGTGTATACTAATGGTGGGAATTTTTACCCTCCTCCTATATACAGGTTGTACCAAGAGTGTGATGGTGGAAAAAAGAAATGTAGGCTAGGTACAGGTCCTTGACCATTCAAGTATCATTCTTGAACTCTTACTATTATGCTGACTTTCTTATCCTCCTTAGGATCTTCTTTTTTTACTACAACTTCTTCCTCATTTTTCACCTCAGTCTCCCCATCAAGACTCAAGATGGATGTACCCTCTTTCATAGTTATTGGGACTGTCCAAATATTTCCAAATTGTGGACCCTACTAGGGGCCTATTTGAAATGGTTCTGGTTGAGGCTGGTGAATACTCCACATGTTGTACAGGAAGAAGGGCATAGTGAATCATGGGTAACACCACACTCCTACATACCCATTGTTAGGTGGTGGCAAAAATGAAACATTAGTTGGTAGTTTTGATGCAACATGTGGAGGGTCTTCTTGAAAGACGAAAGATTCAGGTACCATTGTGGTCTCTTTGTGCTTCTCCATGTTGGTGGATTATCTTGCTTGTTAGATCCAGTATCCCCCTTGATGCCACTATCAGATCTTCATCCTATAGTGCTTCTTTCAGCCATTTGGGTTGATCAATTGTGAGATTAAGTGAAGTACAGACTTGTTGATCTTCCCATGATGTCATTAATTCAAATCAATTGGATTCAAAAGTAGGATGTAATATGAAATGAGATCATATTTTGTATTTAGGGATGATCCCCTTAAAATGCATGGTATTACCCAAGAAATTGAGAGTGCTTCACCTTTCATTTGGGAAAATTGAGAGGGATACTCCTTGATCCACTGTGATCTCCTTACAATGAAATAAACCTATGTTATTCCACTTCTTTTAGATTTTTTGATTGATTTTATGTGATAACACCTGCCCCTAGCTTGAAAATGATTGACGAGTGAATATTATTGTGAGATGTACTTGTCAATGCCATGAAAGGAAAATGAAAGATCATAGAAGTAGAATGATATGTCATTTAAGTGACATGTGATGCACCTTAGGTAAGTGTCCTAAGAGGAACTTTTAGAAAAGGAGAGAAAGATGAAAGCTTGAGTGTTGTATCAAGAGTAAGGTAGACTCATTTAGGCTAGTGATTGTGCTCAACCAAGCACTTTTCTTCCTTGGGTGTCCTCATTTATGAAGTTTCCCAAACTAAAACTCTTAGAAACATCCATAACACCCTGATTTTCTCTTAAATAAATGATTTTTTCCTACGGTTCTTGCCTCTAGGAAGTATGAGTGGTCATTGTGGAGGTAGCCTTGACTTGTTATCTCCCAATTGTTAAGAAAATTGTGAATAGGTGATGGTAAAGTTTTGGGTCGCAGTCTAAGACTGGGATGTGGGCTTAAAAAGCACATGATGGTGTCATGGTCTGGTACTGTTGACAAAAGTGCAAAAAGCAAATAATATTCTAGTTTAAGGTCATAGTCTAGGACCACACATGTGAGTGTCAAAAGAGATAGGTGGTCCAATTTTAGGTCATAGTGAACCATGGTGATGGGAAGACCCAACATTTACAAGTGGCATCACAGTTAAATATGAAGAATCATCTTGTTCGATGGAGTCTTGAAGTAGGATAGAGAAATAAAGCTTTATTATTCTAAAGACTACTTGAAAAGGATTGTTAATCTTTTTAGGATATTATTTGATTATAGATAGATTATTAATATTTAAAAAGATTGTTTGATTTGATAATAGATTGTTAATATTCAAAATGATTGTTCGATTTGAAAATAAATTGTTAATCTTTAAACAAATTGTTGGAAGTCAAAGAAGATTGTTAGTCTTTATACAAATCTTTCAAATTTAAAAAAATTGTTTGGATTGAAAAAATATTGTTAATCTATATAAAGATTGTGTCAATTGAAAGCACATTATTAATCTTTATAGTGACTGTCTAAAATAAAAGAAAATTGTTAACCTTTAATGTGACTTTAAATAGATCATTTGGTTTTTATTATAGATTGTTAATCTTCAAGAAGATTGTTTGATTTTAAAAATATTGTTTGTTTTTGGAAATAGATTGTTAATTTGCACACAAAAGGGTTAGCAACGCCCAAAGAAAGATACATGCATAGTAGGAAATAACCTTCCTTTTACCCATGAGTTTATATCCAATCTACTCCCCCACTCAAGCATTAAATACATAGGAGGTTTCGATCCTTAGATCCTCTATGGGGATATGGATCTCTTCAAAGAAGGTAAACTGGGATCAAGGGATATGTATATTGATACCAATACACCTAGTGACTTCGGTTGTCGTAATCAGTCTTGAATAGTATGAGAGGGGTTCTTTCAAGGATTTTCACACTTCTAGCTTAATGTTGTGCATGTACCTTTACAGAGACCCTGTATCACTTATAGGTATCCAACGTGAAGTTGACACCCGTTCCTTGATGCATAGTTTTATAGGAGTCTAAAGTTTAAGTGCAAGATTTTAGCATTTGTTGAAGCAGGACCATAAAAAATAAGAAAATCACACACACACATATATAAAGAAACAATCACACTATTATTCCTAAGAGAAATGATCTTGTTTCCAACTCGCATCTTTTCCTCATCCTTTCATGAATTTTTGTAGTGTTTTTATAAATAAAAAAATCAATACAAGAGAAGTGAACCTGAAACCCTATGCGGGGAGGCATACTCAAAATCTTAAAATACTAGCAGAAAGAAAAGGGAAAACATGGTAACACTTACAAAATAAAAGAAGGAAACTGCCAAAATGTGATTGGGAATAGTTGGGTAGGAGTGTAGTGGGTCTCCATGATATGTGAGGCTAAGGTTTGCAAATCATAGGAATGTGCAACCCAACCCCAAAACCAACCAAAAACAGAAAATATAGCTAAACAAAATTAGAAGAAAAAAATGAATCCTCCCTGGAAAGGATTAATCTTTGCAATAAGATAATGAGGATTCAATTGAGAGTGTATAGTAGTCTCTAGTGGAATATCCAATGTATCACACTTTACCAAAAAAATAAGAGGTAACCCCTATCCTTGTGGTAGTGAAAGTTAGTTTGGCTATCACATGGAAAGTAAAGAAGATGTTCAGAGTCACTGCCACACTTTTGCAAAAAGTGAGGGAAAAAAGTGAAGCATTGGAAGTCCACACTGGAATGTTTGCTTGTAAGAAGAGTAAGATAAGTAGGAAAATGAAGAACAAACTGAGAGATTTTAGATCCAATGATCTTATTAGAGTGGGGAAGGACGAGCACCCTCATCTAGCGAATAATGAGGTATCAAGTTATTTTCATGTGACTTGGAGAAAGAAAAATTTTAGGATGGCAATAAGAAATAATAAATAAAGAACACATTTTATATTTATTGGAAGAATTTTAGAACTAGAGTGTATGTGCCTTCTTATTATTTCCCTAAAAGTCCTATATTTTTGGCCAATTTGGGTCCTAATCTCCCCAGGACCTCCCAAAGTGGAGATCCTTCATGAGTTATTAGGACCAATGTGTAGGATGTGCAGAGGATTATAAATAGATATGAGTAGATAACAAGTTTTGATCTTGAATGGTTATAAATAGTTGAAATAGGTAGAGTAGATATACCTGATAAAGTAGGTAAAGTAAATAAAGCAATTAGAATATAGTCAAATTATTGTTTTAGCATCCTAACAACGTTGCTAGAGCAGGTGGTGTCATAGGGAGGATCCTCTAATCACAAATGATGAGGAAAGTAAAGAGATATGTAGTTTGGTCATGTAGCTTCAGGTTGTTTGAAAGGGGGCCAAAATATAATGAATAAGGAGGGTATTTATAGGTAGATAGTAGGCTTCAAGATTTTGGACATAAACTTTTGGATGCGGTGGTGGTTCTCCCCGACATTCCATGTCTATGGGGTAAGTAGATTTAGGTAATATGTCATATGGCACATGGTAGATGGATCAGATCCGGTGGGTGTCTTGGGTTGGATAAAATTTGCTTCTTAATCTTCCTATAATTTAGGAATGTTCTGGAGAAACCAAAAAAAATCATGTAGAGAGATAACTCATGCTTATTTCTTTGATTTATCATGGAAAGTTGAAGTAGATATTCATGAGAAAAATATATTTTATTTAGGAAAATTCACGTGGGACATTTATAAAATAGAGGTTGTAAAAATCAGAATTGAGGAGAAAATTGCACTTTTGGTCTGAAAGGATGGTTTCTTTACAAAAAGTCCCAAATTAGGTAAATGTGGGTGTGAATGGGTGTATGAAATATGCAGAAAAATATGGAAAAATGGATAAATGTGTGGAATGTGGAATGGAATCTGCCATTAGCCAGAAAATTGACCTTAATCAAGAACTTCTACCAAGTGAGAAAAGGGATGTCAACACTATTTCTCCTTCATCTAAGGGATCTTGAGTTAAATTAGTTCTTGCATCACCTCACATGCTTTAATTATATTCCATGTATTCTGTATATGTTCAACTGAAGTCATATTACTATTGAGGCCATTTCCTCCAAGTGATAACACACATGTTGCTCATGATTCCATGTTATTGATGTCAGTTTATTGCACTAAAAAACCCACTAAGAATATGATTCCTAGTTTTTACCAAAACTGGCATGCAATCATTACAACCTTCAAGTGGACGGATCTAATCATGTTATAGTTGAGGATCAAATCCCAACGGACACCCTTTCTAAGAACCTTACTAGTTGTTATCCGGCTGATTAAGAGGGACACCCTTTCTAAGAACCTTACTAGTTGTTATCTGGTTGATTAAGACTAATATTTAAAAACGAGACTTGAGTTGTTGAGTTTGAATTAATTTTAAGAAGTGTAAATGATTGAGTAAAATAAGGTCTAGATTAATGATGGAAAACACTGGGGTTTGAATTAATTTTAATAATTGGGTTTCACTACCACTATCTAAGTTTCTTCATCCACTCAAATCCAAACTTGTATGAAGAAATGATTGGAAATATGCAAGTTTCCTAGTTCAGTATTAGAAATTTGCAAGAGATGATCTAACTATTATCTCAATGTCTCAATGCTTACAGATCATCTACCTTCTACTCCAAAGACTTCCTATTAGAAGTTCTCATTAGGGCACCTACCAAAATCAATCAATATTCAAATCTTAAACATTGAAGTTCTTGCAGTCTAAGACCATAATAAATCATGTAAGGTGTGTGATCAATCCACAGAACATGTGTCATAAATAAATGATCTCATACAAGATTTAGAATGAGAATAAAAATGGCAAGAAATAAGTATTGAGGCTAATCCCCTCACCTCATGGAAATGACTACTCCCTCGACATGGTGAGATTAATGTCATTGTTAAAGGAAAGGGATACAATCGTGGTCATGACTATAGAAGAAGTGGCTCAGTGTGGTGTGTGAAGGAAAATTTCCTTCCTTATCACTCTTGCATGAACTAACCATGACGTGTGGTTGAAGTAGGTGTATGGATAGCAACACCATGAAAAGATCACCCATGTTCAAGAGGGAGGTCGATGGAAGTAGCCAAGTCTATAGGTTGACGATATAGCTAGGTCGATGACACTAGCTAGGTCGATGGATCTAGACTTGGATTCTGATCTCAACATCAACTTGTTAGCTTGTTCATCCCCAAAATTCAATATTCCTTGAAATGATGCGCTTGGGGGTTATTTATAGGGTCGTGGCTGCCGATCATTGGTACCTCCCATCGACATTGAGCATTGGATGTCAATCAATGGCTGCTAAATCTTGGACTTCAAATCATCAGTCTAAGAGGTTCATACTTGATATGTGCCCATCGATGATAGCTGATATCATGTTGGTTGTAGACCAACGACCGATGCAAGATGTTGGTCGATGGAAAGAGATTGATGGGTCAGCGGGACCCCCTAGGCATTCTTAGTGTAGAGTGACAAGACTCAAAACTGGAATTGGGAGTCAATAAAAGTATCAAATTCCTACTAATTAATAGAAAAACCTAAGTGGATCAAAAGAAGATTGTTCTTAATGAAAACTAATCTATATGAATGCAAACATGGGCTAAAAATGTAAGTAAACTAGGATGAATATGCATTCATTAGTTAACAACCCTACAAGGGATAAAGTAATGCTATTATAGGATAACACCCCACCTTGGAAAGATTTTATTTATACTATCATTAATCTTTATTTAAGTTCTCATAAATAATAAATTGAGGGTGGCACCAAGTCTAGTATGGTATCACATTCTTATTTGTATCATCGTTATACCAGCAAATGATCATATATTCACCTCTACTCATGCAGTTGAAATGTCATCTATCTATATCAGTAAGATGTTGAGAAAATACCCATATATATAACATGATCGTATCACTAATGTTCTTATGATTTTTATTCTAATCAATATAATAGTTTTCATCTCATTTACAACTTATGTGTATCAAAGGTCTATAAATGATCTATAGGGACAACAATAAGATGAGATGAATCTCCAACTGCAATCCAAATACAAAGGTCATCTCATATTACTTTTTGAAATGATTAATCTACATATCATACCATAGTTCTATAATTCATCAAGTTAATATTAGTGAGTGACTCTTCATACATATATCGTTTTTTTAATAAAATGAGTTTATTAACCTAAGTAAAAGTTCTTTTTTTAAAGTCTTTGAGTTATATGTGCATAACCTCCCCCATGGTTTCATTATTTTACGTATAAAAATAATTTTTATAAGTCTTTCCATTCTTCATATATTTTTAATGCATTAGTGCCCTTTAGCCATTCCCTTGGGGTATTTAGGGGAGAAGGTACCTACCAAGTGGTTTTCTCTTGACCTCATGTTTCTCGCGTACCTCTATGTTATCCTTCACTTGACCCTGGGTTGACTCAGGGATCTATCATGCATAGGGTTATCTGAGAATTCATAATAACCTTTATTTCAAAAATATTATTTTTTTTAGTAATTTTTGTATTAAGGTCTCTAACACCGTTATGATTTTCTATTTAATTGATTCATTGTAGACAAGGAAGCCCATATGCTTACATGCATTGATGTAAATTTTCTTTCATATATTTATTATACATCATGGATTTATCTAGTAATATCATTTATCAAATCTTCACATAAATATACACGTTGAAAACACTTTTCCAATATAATAAAATAACTTGGTCATATGTAGACATTTTGTCTATGTAGTATTCAGAGACTTACATGCCACTTGTACTACCTCCATACTATGATCATAATCTGTCTCCTTATATAGAGTTACCTCGATGACATCTAGAGTTACCTCAACTATTATAACCCAAAACAAGGTGGATCAACTCTCTTCCTAGCAATCTAGTCTATGGTATTCTCTCTTTCTCATATATATTAGGAGGTTTGGGCTCTTTAGACATATATCCTATCCCCATTGACATCAGATTACCTGTAACCATTATAAGCACCACTCCTTTAAATCAAGTTTGAGTCTTATATACTTGCTTTTATGTATGAATTAGTGTGTGTGCGACTCTATCAGCACATAATACTAGAAACTAAACCTAGTTTACATAAACATAGATGGTTTCACATAATTCTAGTATTTTTTTTGATTCAATTGTCTAGGACTATCATCATATGTTATCATGGATTTGTACAACCAGGCGTGGAGATCAGCACATGCTTAGATTATTACAATTTGTCATGTAGGGCTCCTTCCTTACGTGACCTCTACTAAGGCTCTAGCCATCCATTACCTAGGTACCACCTATCTCGTCCACATGTTACTCCCTCACTATCAATGATCACAAGTTCATTCCAAAACTTTTGTGAATAGATATTATAAGGTAACTTCAAGTTATGATAATAAATATGATTTTTCAGAGAAGGCACCTTCACTAAGGATTTTGTTTTATACTAAGTTTTCTCTGTGTGGAATAGCATCACACTAGTTTATCAAATTATCATACTCTATTGTGGTGGAATACATAGTATGATTCCTTCATCTTTATTTTTCTTAAGAGTCTTCTCTTACCAATGATTTGACCATGATTATTTTTGGATTCCTCCTTTCTTGATAATCCCTCAGCAAACCCTAATTAACCCATCATATATTCTCTTTGTAACCATAATATATATTTATAATGTGGTGTAAAATCATCAGGCTCATCATATCTATGTGGCATAGCAGTCATAAATCAAGTATTAATGGTCATAGAAAAATGGGATCAATATTTGATCATTATATTTAGGGTATAAGAAAACCTTTCTAGGATTCAAGTATTTCTATACGAAGTTTATCATATATCCAAATCTTCATATAGGATTCTTGGAATGATGTTCAGTTCTATCGTAATGATTACGTTGTCTATATTTGAGTCAATACTCCATTAACTCCATGTAGGATATGATTTAGAAGTATGTCATTATCAACATAAATAATTTCTCATCTTAACCTAACTATTCCTTATATAATGTAGGTGGAACATATCACTTTTACCTACTTAGGTGTTTTACAGATCACAATGATAGTTATAGGGATAGGATCCAATACATAGAAGGTACTAGTTTAGGGTTTAACAACCTCAAGGATAATGGGTCTCTCCCGGGGGCTCATGGTGGTATTCTTATAATCATTACAACTATCTATTGGTAAGGTATGCCCAAAGATCCAATCATGTGATGATTGACATGGCATATACCATTAATTATTTGATTATATCTTATAAAGGCAAGCTTCCATTTCATTAAGTTTCAATTAGGTATGAGATAATGAGGAAACATTATGAATGTCTAAAGAATGACAATACTCAATGATGTATGTCTTCAAGTATTAGACTTTGAGGATGAGATCATACAAATTTCAAGAATGTGTACATTCTTATTGTGTTCCTAGTCGGTTGCTCCTATGGAAGCTAGATAGACAGCAGTAACACATAAGACTAGTGTGTCGGTTGGTTGATGATAGAATATCGTTAGTCATGATATGGTAATATCAAACCAAGCACACATATACATGTTAGGGAATAGTGTATCTGAAAAACCCACCTTGAGAGTGTCACATGAAAACCATCTTTGGTGGTCATAGTCATCTCTCATAGTGAAGGTGGTGATTGTGATTCTTAGACCTAAAATCACTACAAATGTCACATGTCGTTGGGTACACTTTAACATCATTAAATGCCGACCTAGAACATGGGTTGTTATAAAGATGATGATTGGGTGACTTTAGCATATGGGTATATATTGTGAGTGATAGAGAAGGGATTTGTCTCTCCTACTAAAGTATGATAGCCTAACCACTTTATAAGCGAGACTGAGAAGGGCATGTGCATGCGCATGTGAATCAATATATGATATTGAGATCACATCATCTTAAATAGTCTACTCTTGGTTCAAGGATGATGGACTGAATGTTCAAAGGATGATGATTTCATTCCTTGAGTTTATTCTAGATATCATAGATGATGTAATTATACAATCTCTACAACACCTAACACAAATTGTATGTTGAAGTTTTTCTCCAACTTTCCATTCACTTGGGTAGCACTAATCTACAACTAGGCACCACTTTTTGATTGTGATGTCATAAGCTAGTTATAGATATTCAATCCAACATAATATGGGACCTATAGGGTCACACACATAGGATGTTACGACCCCACCTCCCGATAACCCCCAATTAAGGGAGACCGAGAGGTCGAAGCCGCACCCATGACTTCCAGATCAAAGGTTCGGCAATTAACCAAGAATAATTATCAAATTTTAACATACTATACTGAAAGCTATAAGAAAATAAATTTTTGCATACCTTTTTGAAAACTTGGATCTTTAAACTTCTATCCACACAAATACTAATCTATCTAATCCTCCTTTGCACTTTAATTCTCATTTAGTACCACATGTGCCACTTTACTGTTTGTTCTTTTCATTGTACCTAAAACGCCGACAAACAAAACGTCGGTCAGCCGAAGTTGGTATGTGGGGGAAACAATTAAACATGCAACTATGATAACAATGTAATCATTCAATTAATCTTTTAACAACCAAGATTATGTTTTAGATATAACTCCGCGATCCAAGAGTACCCTATCCTCTGTGTTGTCCCCATTAAACCCCTCATGATCCACCTATAAGTGAGCCAGTTTCTAGGGTTGAGTCACATGGCACTACTCGTAAGTAGACCACTCCTTAACTCGGGGTATGCTAAAGAGTCTCATGGCACTACACGTAGGTAGCCCAGTTTCTAACTCACGGTAACCTAGACCTTGCTCTAGGATTACCCCTTTTTTAGCCCTTTTCAAAGTAACAGAGGTGGACCCGGATCTAGCCAGTTATATATGCACATTTATGGTGATAATCATAGTCACTTTATGGTTTCATGAAATAAATAAACATCCAACAGTTTAGTTGCATTCAATACGATTAAACATCTGTGAATCCATCGGGAAACTATAGCGGTTATTCATAATCGTAACCACATACTTGATTTGATGAGTCATGCAGATTATTCAACATATACTTCAGGTGTATACAATCAAGTCAATCAACAGATCCAAGCAAGTAATTCAATCATCACATAGTTCCTGAAATAAATATGTACTCTATTTATTACACACTTTATCAAGAAACTACTTTTTTGACTTGGATTCACTTTCTAGTGTTTCTAATCCGCATTAAGGTTCCATTAATACTCATTAGGGTTTCTTAGATCAATTTCTCGAACATTATCTCTTTTAGATTAACAAACCCTAAAATACTCTTTTCCATTTATATGAACCTTAATTGCTCAACTATCCATTTTAATAGTCTTTTATACCCAAATTGACTTAGGATAATCATATCCCTATTTATTCATGGATTTGAACAATTAAACCAATTAAAATACATATTCTCTTAAATTAGGGTTTTCAAGCTCATTAAAACCCTAAATTAAGCCAATTATATAAAAAGATCATCTTTTTAGATCTTATTTTCACTTTTATTAACAATAGGTTAATATCAGCTTGAATTATCCATTAAACAACATTAAAACCATCTATCATCAAATCTAAGGGTTTTTCATTAATTAAATCATTAAAGATGATAACTTTATGTACTTTTCAATTTTTAATCATATTAATGCACATAAACTCCAAATTAGACTAATCACGTGCAAAGTTCTTCCTTTTTGAACATAATATACATTTTACATTTAACAGGTTAACATCAACCCTAAAGATCCATTAAACCCCTTTAAACACTTTAATCATATCAAAATAGGGTTTCTTAATCTTTAATTCATTAAAGATGATGATTTACACTACTGTTCAAATAGAAAGAGGAATTAGCTTCTAAACATATTTTTATTGGATTCCTCTCATGTTTCTGAGCAATTTGATATATAGTTTTGCTATATTCTGAGTTACCAATCAAGAGATACAAAATTTGCAAAATATTACTTACTTGGCCAATCAAGTTGCGCCACGTGTCTTGCCCATGCAACGTTGCTCATGAGAACATTTCGAAAAGACGCAAATACCCTCACTTAAGTTGGGCACGTCTTTAGCCCGCAGAGGGCAGAACGGTCCAACGGGACCTCGACCTTTCTTCAACCTCACGCAGCTGGTGCTGCGTCGCCCTAGCCGACCAACGACAGTCAAGCGCGGCCCATCTCTCTTACTCTGGACCACGAAGGTCATCGGAAGTCCCTGCCACGTCTCTGTTGTGTCCCCTCGTGCGTGGGGCGCCCCTGTTCCACGGCCAAGTCACTCGTGCCTTCTTCTTCTCGGATCCGCAGCACCGCACCGCCCTAGCCTTTACGCGACCCTAGCTTCACGTTCAGGACCCCACGCTTGCCGAAGATTGCTGCCCCGACTCCGA